>JAHZMY010000102.1:0-19804 GCA_027743915.1 Seira sanloemensis
GACTAAGTTGAGTGGGGGATTCATCTCCAGCAGCCGGTCGAGGTTGTTCGGGTCACGGTCACCGTCACCGTCACCGTCGCCTTCGCTCTCGGTGTCGTTGGTCGAGGACATATACTCAACGGACACTAAGGGGCGTGATCCTGGAGAAGTCCCAGAACTGTTGCTTCCATCCTGAGAGGAGTGAGATTTTGGCGTCTTCAAAGCCAGGTCTTGGCTCGTGCTGGTTTCTGCGTCGTTGAAGTTCTTCCTAAAATTGAGTAATTTGAGGAAAATTTCGTTGAGAGATTTAAATGGGTATGTATTTAACTATTTCGAGTTTGACTCACTTTGCTTTCTTTTTACGTGGCTTGTCACCAGGAGTTGAGGTCATTAGGCGTGCGTCGGTGGGCTCCATGTTCTCACCGAGGTCATGAGACGTCGCACTCTTCGGCGTCTCAATGATCTCTGAGCCGATGCCGCTGTCTGAGGGCAAAATCACGCTGAAAGACCCGATTTAAAAAAGTTAAAATATTTAATTAAGTAAATACACATAAAGTTTTTAAAGAGGAAACTTATACCTTCTTTCAATGGCATTAAGCTGTTTCTGAGAGGATGGGGTTTCAGGGCTTTTCGAACCTGTTCTGGTCTCCTGATGACTGGATTCGCCTGTCACTAGCAGCCCTATCTGAGAGCTTGTAATCACCTCCGTCGTGTCGCTCGAGATGCTCAAGCCACTGAAAATAAATAAATTAAATCATTTTCTTTGATTGACACATTTCTTTTTTAAAAAAAATATACGTAAAGGTGGGACTTACAGTTTCTCCTTATCCTTTTGAATCTTTTTTAAGCGATGAGCCTCATTCCGGGCCTTCCTTTTCCCACCAGATTTGACCCGTATTCGTGAGGTTGACCCGTGCGTGCCAGGGAGTAGTTCCGAACCTTCGTTTTGGTTTTGAGCCATTTCTGCAGAACCTTGGCATTCTTGCGCAGGGTCGATTGGGGTGTTTGAAATCCTGGAAGAAAAAAAAATTTAATCAAGCCATTTCACTAAGGGCCTGAAAAGTATGAATTATGTAAAAAATAGTTATAGTAAGTATAAAATTAATGTCTTAATTCCAGAGATTCGGAATGGCTAAAGGGCTGAGAAACCCGTTCGAAATCCTACTTTTCTATTAATACTTAAGTAAATATATAAATACAAATAACGATTCGTATTTAGTACTAATGGAAATCTCTTACAAAATTATACTAGAAGCCTTTTTGTTAATAGCTGCAAAATATCGTTCAAAAGCGGATCCTTACCCCTTCGTTTTACGTCTCTTGCTGGGCGTCAGCCCGTTGGCGCCCACCGTCGGTCTTTTTCTTTGCTTCAGTTTCTCCGTCCCAAGTCTCAAGTCGGTTTGATCTGACGACAGCTGGACGCCATTTCTGTGCCTGTTTCAATAATTATTTCAATGAATCATGAGTCCCAGAGATTAATTTAATATCATACCACAAGTTTCAGTTCAGTTAATTAGCATCAAGTTTAATTAATTTTTTTCTACCTCGCCAACTGCGAACTGAAAAGTAGGGCTCCAACAGATGAATTCTCCACTGCGCTGTGATTCCCTCCAAATTGTGAAGCTCCAAGGTCCTCCGACTCCTCCTCCTCCTCGCTAGGGACTTCCGGCAGCTCAATTTTAATTTTTGACTTTTCCGAACCTTTCTGCTTCCTCCCGGCCTTCTCAACTTCCTCTTGGTCACGGTCATCACCCGATTCAGCGGCATCATGATTGGCGTGCGTTTTAGCACTTCTTGACTTGGTCCGGCCACCAGTTGGCTGCTTTTTCTTGGCTCGCTTCAATTTCCTCAGATCAGGAGTAGAGGGTTGGTCTTCACGTTCTGGGGACTCGGAGCTTGCAGAGGGGGTCCTGACAAGCTCATCCTTTCTCTTCCTTGTCCTTTTTACGACCTTCGGCCTACCAATCGTAACTGGCCTTCCCTTCAACGTTGAAGTAGGCTTTGGCGGTAGGCTCAATCTTGGTTTAACTGCGACACGTTTTTGAGGCGCTTTTCGAGCTCCAGCTGAGTTTTTCTTGGGTTTGTGGGTCGCCTCGCCGACCCTCGTCGCTGGAGTAGCAGGTTTGGGTGAGGGCGAGGGCGAAGGGGCTTCAAGGTCCCCCCGCGGATGAGCTTTGAGCTGGTGCTGGATCAGCGACTCTCTCGTGAACTTGCATATTTGACACAGGCGACACATGAAGACACTTGCCGATGCCGTCCATCTCGACCTGGACAATGTGCCGAACCAATCACCAAGACCAAACAACCAAACTCAAACTGCAGAAACCAAGTATTCCAATACCTCACAAAACTTGACGAGAGGGTATGACATTAAAAACAGGTTTTTTAAAAGAAATAAACATTGGAATTGGAACACAATACTTGGAAAATGTTTAGGGTGTTTTTACTTGGAGAAATACAAGACGCTGGAGCCTACAAGCCCGAAGGAAAAGGCGACACGGACAAACTCGACCACGAGGAGAGGTGGACTAAACGAGCGCCTTAAAAATATATATAAGAAAATGTTTCACGAATGATAAGCTTCTTTATGGACAAGAACACAGAAAGTATTATGCTTCCTCTGCAAAAAATAATAATAAAAACAGTTTTTTAAAAGAAATAAACATTGGAATTGGAACACAATACTTGGAAAATGTTTAGGGTGTTTTTACTTGGAGAAATACAAGACGCTGGGGCCTATAGAAGCCTGAAGAAAAAGGCGACACGGACAAACTCGACCACGAGGAGATGTGGACTAAACGAGCGCCTTAAAAATATACAAGAAAATGTTTCACGAATGATAAGCTTCTTTATGGACAAGAACACAGAAAGTATTATGCTTCCTCTGCAAAAAATAATATTGGGTTCATTACCGCCTTTAGAAGAAGGTACTTGCATATATTAAATGCTCTCCGACCGACCACACACGATATCCTCCTTGTATCCTTTTTTTAACATTTTCTTTGTCTTTAAGATTTAATAGACTATATGAAAGTCATGTCATAGATCTTCTTCGCCTCGTTGTCACCAAGTCAAGTACCTGAAACACTGAAAGCATTACACATTACACATAACGTAAATACAAGATTTTGTCTTTTGTCGGGGAATCTTTTTACTACTTACTCGCCATGAAGTGAATGGGAGCTGAGAAGAGAGTCACAACTTTTGGACCTGCTGCTGTAAACGTAAATATACCAGGTCCGTGTGCAAGTGGGGAATGGGACTCTTCCATGAAAACAAAGGTTCTCTTTCTCTCTCCTCTATCCTTTGGATCCTAATACCATTGAACCAGAAAGAACATAAACCCTTTAACTTATACACATGCGTGAAGCAATGTCTCCATACTAACTCTAACTCTAATTATCAAAAACCTGCAGTCGGTCTCAAGTTGAGACTCTCAATTTAACATTAACATTAGCATGTACGTATGTATAAGTTTATTTTACAGAAACATTATTATCATGGCTAACAAAGGATTCTATTTACATATTTAGTACCACCACCACTACTTACCACAACTTATTGCTTCTCCTGGAGTCTGAGACGCTCAGACATCTCTGTAAAATTAGCCCTTCTTAACCTTAAATGCTATTGACGAAGAAGGACAATGTCAAAGTCAAATGGAGATAAAAACAAAGGCACAACACTGTTCATAATGCTTCAAACTCTTGGTTCTAATTATTGTTAAAGGAGGTCTAATTAATGGCACTAAATACATCCACATCACAGGCCATTTTAATTTGACAACGAAATTAGTTGTAGCTTTATGTTTTTAGACTATAGTTCGACATTAATTTGACAAGACGAAGACCACGTGTCTCAAAAAGTTGTTGTTTCTCATTCGACATCTGTTGAAAAAAGAGACCTTTTTTGTGAACAAAAGATGCACGTAAACTAAACAAAGACCAGACGATGAGACGATCTTTAAAAAAAAAAGTTGATGTCAGTTTGCACTTGCAGAGTTCCCCAAGATGTGAACACTAAAAAGCGCCTTTCTTGTTGCATCATATCATATCATGCGAAATACCTATAACAAAAATCTCTAGCAAAAAGGTTGGACTTGGACAGACTTTTAAAAATGAAGAATTTAAATATGTTCTGATTCTGAAAGAAGGGCCCTTTCTGTAATATTCAAATTAGGTAAACAAAAAACACAAGATATTCGCAATATGTCGTAAAATGAGAGTGTAGAAATGGCGCATTCAACTTTGAAGGTGCTGAAGATGAGACGCAGCTGTCATCAAATACTGCTATTTAATAACAGACGTTGAGTGATCAGTGGTATTAGTTAATTAGTCTCAGAGTAATTAAGGACTTTGAATAATAGTTTGAAGAGAATGGTATTCGAAAGTAAGGTGCAGGGGGTGGTGTTGGCCGCCGGCCGAGGCTCCCGGATGACCCAGCTGATTGGCAACTCCATCCCGAAATGCCTGGTCCCGGTGTGCGGGAATCCACTAATTTACTATCCGTTGAAGTCGTTAATGACGGCGGGATTCAAAGGCAAAGGTCAGTCGAAATCACAAAATAATGTTTAACCCGTGACAGCGACGGTAAAAATAAATTGCCTAACGCAAATTTTAACTGGAATTTTTACAGACATCCTCGTCATCATCCAAGAGCGAGAGGATATCAGAAGAGCGTTGAACAGCGTCGCCGAACGACTAGGGCTTTCGAACGTTGATGTGCTAACCGTTCCGGAAGACTCGGAGGAGTTAAAAGGTAAAATTATTTAATAAATAAAATATGTATTAGTGATCAGTGGTGTTAGTTAATTATGATTAATTAATTAATTAAAAATATTATAATAATGACAGTAAAAATAAATTCCTAAACCCTAACGCGAATTTTAACTGGAATTTTACAGACATCCTCGACATCATCCAAGATCGAGAGGATATCAGAAGAGCGTTGAACAGCGTCGCCGAACGACTAGGGCTTTCGAACGCTGATGTGCTAACCGTTCCGGAAGACTCGGAGGAGTTTGGGACGGCAGAGTCGATTCGGATTGCGCTTAGCTCGAAGAAGATCACAGTTAGTTTTTAAAAAACGTGCACGTTGCTCTCGATTAAATACTGTACATTTATTATTTACTTTTTATTGAACCTTAATTTTCAATTAAATTACAGAAGGACACGCTACTCATATCGTGTGACACGATCGTCGAAATCCCCTTCTCAGAGCTGTTCGACTTCCATGAAATCAAAGAGTCTGACTTCACAACCCTCTTTTTGTCCCCACTTCCCGTCCCTGATGGCGTCAAGCTGCCCGGTCCAAAGACTTAATTTTCAATTGAACCACAGAAGGACACGCTACTCATATCGTGTGACACGATCGTCGACATCCCCTTCTCAGAGCTGTTCGACTTCCATGAAATCAAAGAGTCTGACTTCACAACCCTCTTTTTGTCCCCACTACCCGTCCCTGAGGGCGTCAAACTGCCCGGTCCAAAGAATAAGATTCGAAATGGTAAAGCAACCGAAAATTCATTACATAGTATTTTCAAGTTTTAATCAGAATTTCTGAAGTAATATTTTTGACGGTGATGATGTGATATTGAATCTTGATGTAATTGTCCACAGAGCGAGATATCGTCGGACTTAAGCCAGCCACTGGAAATCTCGTCTTCATGGCGTCCGAGGCAGACTGTGACGAGGAGATCAAGCTTCCCGTGTCAACGCTGAAAAGCTGTCCACACACGAAGATCCTGACCGGGTTGACTGACACTCATGTGTACCTCATTAGCTACAATCTCCTCAAAAAATTAACGGAAGCCTCGGCCGACAGGTCTAAAATCCATAATAATTAATTCAGTTTTTCTGTTTTTATGGCCATCAAGTGAAAATTAATCTTATCTTATGATGATATTTAGAAGCTTTATCAACTTCAAGGGCGAGTTTCTCCCGTTCCTCATCCAAAACCAGTTTTCCCCAGAGTATTCCAAATTCGCCTTCAAATTCTACGCCAACCTCCAGCCCGGCTTCAAATGTGTTCGGGTGAACTCAATCCCAAACTTTGCGTTGGCTAATAAATCGGTAAGTAATCATTTTACTTTATTTCTTAGATGTTTGACATGACATGGTGTTTAAAATTATTATTCATATAATATAAACTCATATTTTAAAAGGGCGACTGGATCAAAGAGATATTTCTGGACGGGGTCATACCAAAGAGCAAGTGTAAGATCGCGAAGGGTACCAGGCTCTGGGGCACGACACTGGGCGAGCAGTGTACGGTCGAGGAGAAGGCCAAGCTGACCAACGTCATCGCGTTGGATGGCGTCACAATCCACGAATTATTATTCATATAAATTCATATTTTAAAAGGGCGACTGGATCAAAGAGATATTTCTGGACGGGGTCATACCAAAGAGCAAGTGTAAGATCGCGAAGGGGACCAGGCTCTGGGGCACGACACTGGGCGAGCAGTGTACGGTCGAGGAGAAGGCCAAGCTGACCAACGTCATCGCGTTGGATGGCGTCACAATCCACGCGGGAGCGACGGTTGAGGGATGTATCTTGTCGTCGAACTCGGTGATTGGGCCGAATAGTGTGGTCAAGGAGTGTCTGGTGGGACCCAAGTACCAGGTTCCAGCTGATGGTGAGCATAAACATAGTTGAGATTGTTTATATTGTGACGATTTAACTTATATTTAATTTTTTGTTTGTTTGTTTGATTTTAGGTCGATTTACTAATGAACAGTTGACCGTGATGGAGGAAGCATACTTTGGAGTGTAATTATGATTGAGATTTATTATTATATTTGGTGATTATTGAGTTTAGAGAATAGAGAATAAAAGTGAGAACTTGTTTTTCGTACCGCACTTTCAGAACCTTTACTTTTGTTTGTGTAGTTTCGAACATTAATTTTAATCATAACTTTTCTTTCTCTTTCGAAGAAAGGCTTGACCTCATCTCATGCCAAAAGCCAGTTTAAAAATCTGTAGTTTTTCAACTGCTAGATCTATACAGCTGAAGGCAGTTAAATTTGAACTAATCAGGATCAATCACTTATCAATCACTTGCCCACTAATGACTAATCTGCAAAATTGGTTTCTCAATCATGAATACAAAACAGGGGAAAAATCTGACGTGCGGAAGCCTTCACGTTTCGTCTTTGTCTTCGTTTTTCCTCAGCTGTATTTTGTTTGTGTAGTTTCGAACTTTCGAACATTAATTTTAATCATAACTTTTCTCTATCTTTCGAAGAAAGGCTTGACCTCATCTCATGCCAAAAGCCAGTTTAAAAATCTGTAGTTTTTCAACTGCTAGATCTATAGAGCTGAAGGCAGTTAAATTTGAACTTTGAACCATTATCAATCACTATTATCAATCACTTGCCCATTAATGACTAATCTGCAAAATTAGTTTCTCAATCATCAATGCAAAAACTTTGTTTTTCATTTTCCCCTTCTGTTATTGTTGAACACTAACATACTATGCACCATTCTGAGAGTGGGGCAGGATGAGACTCCCCGCTAAATTAAAATTCCTCTTTCGCTTTTGGAGGTTTTGTTTGTGTCTCAAAAAAATTGAGACCCTTGTGCATGTGTCGTCCTTAAAAAAACTTGATCGTGTGCTAAACTTCAATACATTTTAACCTGCTTTTCATCAGTTATTAAAGGGCACATCAAGACCTACTCGAGTATTTAATGTGAAGATTATTAAATATTTAAGTTTTTTGTGTATTAGTATTAGTCCCACATGTTATTAAGTCAGTTGAGCAAGTTTTAAAAGTCAACTCATCTTCTTATAATTTGTAAATATTATTCCGGTTTTTGGTTTACGGAAGCTTTTGGGAGATCATGGCTTCCAACGGTTTCGGCTTCCGGGAGGTGATTGTCGACCAACCCTTCCCCGGAAAATGGATGGACGTCGATATGTACCTGGGTATGTAAAGACAATCTTAACTGGAAATTATATTATCGAGTTTCATTTTAGCTGAAGCCGGTGCCGGCTCATCTCATCCTCATCACTTTAACTGTAACCGTTGAACCTGGAATTTTTGAATGGATTTTTTCAGGTGGCGGTCACAGCACCTTCCAAGGCACCAAGTTCTCCGACTTTGGCGGAGGCTTCTCCTACAAACAGTGCTCGCCGCCTAAGCCCATCGTCCAGAACCGTTGTATTTACTGGTGGGTTAATGTTTAGCTTTTTATTAGTCGTTATAAAAACCTTATCATCCTTGATGATTGACCTTTTGTTTTTGCTACGTATTTTATTCCTTTCCAGGCGGACGCTGAATGACACCTTGGAGCTGACGGAGATCTCGATGGACCACAATCTGTGCGATAATCAGGTGCGCTACATTTTCCAGAACTCGCCAATCGTCGGCCCAATTACGATCCATGAGACGGAGACGAACATTGTGATCCTCGTTGCGACTGTCACGTCCGTTCATAAATTTGTGTTCATTCATCCGAAACGGATGCCCGAGGTGAGTCTTTGATGCTGTCAAATCTGGGATGCTTCAATTGGTTAAATTAAAGATTATATTTTTCTATATCAAAACTTCATTTTTTTTGAAATAGCTGCCACTCGACAAAGCGCCTTTGGGGAATACGAAGCCCTCCATTTTCTACCAGATTTGCAACAAGCCGCAGATGAACTTCCGCAGCTTCAACTTGATCGAGAATGCCATCAGTAAATACAGTTACCGAAGAAATCACATTTTATTTTTAATAGCACTTTCTAAATAATACATTTTCGTGATTCAATTTGTTTGTAAATGTCAATAGATATCCAAGTTCCTCTCAGTGCCTCCTGTCACTTCGTCCAACTGCCAGCATACCCCAGTCAGCCCCCATCGTCGGTCATGGTGCCACAGCAGAGCTGTAACGGAGACTCGTTCTTCGCCTTCTCGTTCGAGAATGGGAGCGTCCAAGTCATCAAGATCTCGAAGGACGATACGCTTACAAGCTTTGACCTGAATGAGTCCAACATGCTCGTGAGGTTCATCTCGGGCATCACGCCGTCCATCCTTCGGTATTTATTGCATTGCCCAAAATACGGGACAACTTCAACTTAGTTCAAAGTTTTATTTTCTAATGTAACGTTTCGTGTATTTAATTTTGTAGTGGATCTGGGGCATCTTCTGAGGCAGTGATCGGCATGTCCTTCTTCACGGCGAAGGTCGAGCAGCGGTCCAAAATCCTTGTTTCTCGTTACCCTGGGGATGAATGGCCATCTAAAGCTGTGGATGGGGAGTAACCTGCAGGGCGCACTTAATTGGACTGCTGTTCACTCCGAGTTCGTCAACCGGGATATGAGTAACGGGAGTCTCACTGGTAACTACATTATGAAGACTTATACTGCGTACTTTTCTGTTTATCAATTAAGTTGAAAGAACTCGAAGAATTAATTGTAATTGTAACCATGTGCCATACTTAATTGATTGTTTTTTATCTTCGTAAGATTCGAGCATGCTCCTCAAGAAATCCAGTGGAGGGGAGGGACCTTCCGATGAGCTCCCGTTCTTTGTCGTGTATGTGCCTCGGGATGGTTTCAGGGTGTACAATGTGGTTAAGGGCGTCACTGCGCAGAACTTTGGGGCTGGAGCCGGAGCTATGGCGTCCGGCTCGTTGACGCTGCAGGAAAATAGAAGAATTGATTTCCAGGTGAGATTCAAATTCAGGTTTTTATATTGTTGAAGAAATTCTTTTGCGATTTGAAGTTGGTGCTTTTAGAAAAGGAACGTTTTCGTCATAAAGTCGAGATTTACTGTATTTTTGTTTCTTATAAATAATTATTTTTTTAAATTGGAATGAGTTCATTTTATACCAGAGCGAAAAAAATCAAGTTTTTCAAGCATTTAAAATTCGACCATTTTTTGCACTTGACGATTCACAAATTATTTAAAGATTATTTTTCTAAATAGTCATTCCGTCACTTGTTATTGAAACATTAGCCGACCGAAACTAGAACCTTAATCTATATTTAAACACCTGTTCTGTATAATTTTAAAGGAGCGGGAGCTAGTGGACTTCACCGTGACCCCAGATTACCTCCACCTCCTCGTGAACAACCCCGAGGAAGAGATCGAATGGCAAGTGAAGTCCTTCAACCTGAAGGAGCTCCTCACCCCCCGCTTCAACCTCGCCCTCCTGGAGCCCCTTCCCCTCGCCGACGTTCAGATCACGGACGACTCCATCGACCCGAAGGAGTTCTACATGGACCTCGTCTTCAACAAATCCTCCTTCAACAAGAACACCATCATCCAGGCCCTCACCATGTTCAAGAAGGAGGAGGACGACCTCATCAACGACCAAGACTGGATGTCGCTGAAGGTGACGGCGATGAACATTGTTGACAGAGAGATTGCCATCGTCACGAGCTCCACGGACTTTGAGTGGTCGGATGACGACTACAGCGAGCTGTGTCTCAAATACTGGCTCATGTTCTATAATAGCTGTGTGGAGTATCATATTCACACGGTGAAGCCGTTGGGGCTCTTCTATGAGACGAATACGAGAATGCTGTGTGTCGTTAAGAAGAGTCGCATCTCGTTTTTGAGACCGACAGATTGCCTGGAGACGCTGTTTTATTTTCCGAATAGTGTGCCCGTGTCGGATCTCATCGATGGGAGTGGTGAGTATTTTTAAAAAAACTGTCAAATATGAAAATGTGAATATTGAAGTGTTTTCTAGGAAAAAAGATTTTTGTTTAAAAGATTCTTTATTTTATCTAAATCGATTTTTTAAAAAATTTGTTGAAAATTGGTCAAGGTTATGTTAATTTAAAGACTATGTTATTTAATTGAGGCAACCGATTTTTGATTTACCTTCCAAAGTGCCCTCCACTTGGACAGGTCAAACTTTTAAATCCGAGAACATTTTTGTCATTTGAACATAAAATTCTGAAATGCGAGAGCAGGTATATTTGAAATTAGAAATTCGGATAATTTTAAAATAGGGAGGGTTTTGGGAACATTTTTCGTTTCAACGAGAGTACCTATTTATAAATAAGAGATAGAGTAGATTATCAAATCAAAGCGAGCTGGGTGTGTCATCATTTGTAGATAGAGTAGATTAATTCATCTTAATTTAATATCTCAGATTCACATTCAAAATTATGTTTTACTAAGATATAACTAGGTATCCTACCACTTCTGCTTTTTTAAAAATCATGTTTTCCAATTTGTCTGAATGTTTTGTATTTTTTCTAGATGACCGAATGATCCAGCTGCAGATGATGCTCAAGTACTTTGACATCCTCGGCGTGATCGAGTCCACGATGGAGGACGGACACAGGGAGAAGTTGTCGCGGAGGCTGAAGAACAGTCACACAGCGCTCGAGGATGCGTGCGACCTGGTCGCAGATATGCTCGCCGAAAATGATCCGAGGAGTGTACACTTGGTATGAACAAACTCTTCCCAATTTCTTTTAAACCCTATTTATATTTTAAATATGAATGTTTTTAATATGTTACATACTTTTTAATTGTGATGTTTTCCACAGCAACAACGTCACTTCATCACACTAATGACCACAAAACTGAAGGATCTCGGCGAGCTGGGTGACCAAGCGATGAGGTCAGCCCTGATCCTCCTCCTGAGCTGGGAGAGGGAAGGCACCTTCCTCGACCCAAGTGTGGGGGCTGCTGAAGGCGTTGATGATATGGACACTGTCACAGAGCTGTTCATGGGGAGTCGGCTGGGGGCGCATGTCTCCTACAAAATTCTGAAGCAGTTGCTCCACCACAGGCAATTATCAATAATGACTTCTGTCTTTTTATCAAGGAATATGTTTCTTATTTATCAAAACCTTTTTTTGCGATAGGTTCATGATAGCCCGCGACACAATCATTTTGCAGAGCCTGTGCATCAGGTTCTTCTCGCACAATAATGAGCAGGAGGGGATCTTCATGCAGCCGACGTGGGATGAGAGGAGGGAGGCGTTGGCTGCGACGACGTACTACTTCGCCTTGCTTCAGCTCGCCGATGAGCACTTCGAGTACTGTCGACCCATGACGAAGTTAGTAGTCTCAATCTCAAAAATATGAAGTTGACAGATTTTTAAGAGAACTATTTGGACCATTTTGTTTCCGATTTGATAGAGATAAAGGGATGAAAGTCGCCAACAGCTTGAAGGTCTTTACTGCCGACCATCTGAAGAACGAGAACTTTGTCGACATCCAGTGGCCAATGAGACTGTTCGAGAGCTTTTGCATCTCATCCCTGGGTGGACTGTCCATTCGGAGTCGATTGAGTCGGAGTAAGAAGCTCGGCGTTTTGGCCTTTGCGGAGGCTGCTGGCAGGTCAATGTAAGTAAAGAAGGAAACTTTTTTTAAAAGATCATTTTTTTTTCAAACAAAAGTTCTTAAACATGTTTTTAAATACATATGTGGTAATATTGTTTTGACTTGATTAAAGCATTCCCAACGATCCGACGACAAAGGACCATCCCCTGGAGGAGTTTCTGGTGGCCACATGTCAGTACTCGCTGCTTCTCAGATATGCCCAGTTTATGACGACCTATTTCACCGGAGCGAAAGGAACGTCACGTAAGTCATCTAGTAATGTTGAATCTTAGAAACGTTAAATGTTTACGTAGGTATATGGATTATGATTAGAATGCCAAGATTAAGATGTCTTAACGGGAAGTCTAAAAATAAGTCATTGAGAAGTGCTAAAACGAAGTTGGGAGCGTAAAATTGATTTGATTACTTGCATTAAATGGTATTTCGATTGCCGGAAAATATCGACTGTGAATTCGTAAAATGGGGTATATGCAATAGGTGGCGTTTGTTTAAAAAAAGCTATATGCAAAAATCTACTTTTTGAGAAATTCGATGAAAAAGATTTTGGTACGTCTGCTAAGGTATTGTAGAAAAAGAACCGTTTATTTATTTTTGATTTTGTTAATCAATTTAAATATAACTTTTTCTATGACCGATATAAGAAATAATGTAGAATTTTATAGAAACCGTTTCGGAATATGCCCCAAAAATCATATACACTATCGATTTTTAATAATAATAATAATAATAATAATAATTTATTCATGGTCGAAATCAAAATTTTACAAAAAGGATGATACATAGGCCAATATCCTAAGCATAGTAGGTTATTACACCGCCTATTAGAGTAAAGTTAAACATTTAGTTACACATTTCAATAAAAATAATTAAAAATTTTGGTCTTTCATATGATAAAAATTTCAGGAAATCTCAGGAATTTTGTAGTCAGATTTGCAATAATAGTTTATTTTAATGAAGAATACGACCAGTTTTCAACTTAATTGTTTAAAGACTCTTGATTTCGTCAAAAGGGTCCGGAATTGTTTCAAATTATAAGTAATATAACTCGTTTTCAAACAAAATAAATAGCTTTTAATTCCAATTTCCTTTCAAATCAGGATTCATTGTATTAAAATGCATGACAGTTTTATGTGCGATGAATATTTTTTTTAAATGTTAATTACATTAATATTGATCTCCGATATCATCCTCTTGTAACATCTATTGATTTGAATCTAATCATTTGACTATTTTTTTCTCCATCTCACAGGCAAGTTCTACCTCGGCCTGGGCCATCTATGCCTCCACAACTTCGAAACGGCCCTGAACCACTTCCGCTCAATCTCCTTCCGCGAGTCCTGTGACGACACTTACTTCTCCCAAAAGTACCTCGACTTCCCCTCCGTCGACTCGGCGCCGGCCGAGCACTATCAGGAACTTTACGCGGGCTACTTCCTCAAAGTCATCAAGCTGTTCGAGATCTACGAGCAGGTGCCCGCGATCCAAAAGCTCTCCGAGGACGGGCTGTCCAACGCCCCGGACAATGATGCGGCGACGAGGATGTGCGCCCTCGCCTTCAAGTCGGCGATTCGCTTAGATGACTACCGGTCGGCCTACAAGTATATCATGCAGATCCCGAATAATGCGGAGGACGATATTAAGGAGAGGAAGGAGAAGCTCGCTTGCCTCAGGATATTCATCTCGAGGGTCGTGGAGAGGGGCGATGTGGAGACGCTGATGGGCCTGAGCTCGTCGGATATGTTCAATCGGATCTCGACGGTGAGGGAGCAGGTGGAGGAGATTCTCTGGAGTCAGGCGAATTTGTCGGATCCGTTGCAGAAGGATGGAGTTTATCAGATCTTGTACTTTTATCATATCAGTCTTCAAAATTTTCATAAAGGTACTTTTTTTATAAAAAGAAAATCATTTTATTGCAGTGTTGGGGTTTTCTCAGAAAATGGTCCAAAATGTCTAAAACTGCCCTAAAAGTCCACCGAATGCATTATATTATTTATCTCACTACCCCTCCGGTCATTAAAATTCCAGCTTGATGAGAAAATCAATCTATAAATCTTTTGGAATACAAATTCCGGATATTGCCTGATCGTGACAAGTCATCTATGAAAATAATTTGGAGCTATAGGTTTTTTTACTAAATTGTTTACAAATGTTTTAATTGCAGCGGCGTCGGCCATGTACTTCCGTGTGATTCAGTTGGGAGAAAGGGGCCGAGGACTCGAGGGCCTGGTGGCGCAGAGGGACTCGCTCTTGGACGTCCTAACGTGCCTAGCGCTGGTCGAAAAGAAGGCCTTCCGCTACGTGATTCGGAAGACAGGAGTCGTGCCAGTGATGCCCGAGCCGACGACGCTGAAGAACGAGAATGGGGAGATGGAGACGGTGAGATTTAAAAAAAAAATATTTCTAAAGCCAAAACTCCACTAAAGATTCGGGATTTTCTTACAAATCTTTTCTTGCTTTAAATATTTGAGTCCAGATTCCTCCGCTGTACGCTGGCCAAGCGACCCTCGAAGTCCGTCCCTACGAAGAGGTGCACAAGGAGCTGGTCCTCTGCACAGCGTTGCTCAAGATCGCACCCTACACGAACCCGAATCCCGTAAAGTCGACGGACTACGGATCCAGAGTGCAGCAGGCCTTGGACGTCCTCACCAAGCAGCACTTCTATGATGACGCGCTCAACTTAGCCAAGTCCTGGGGGAAGCCCGTTGACAATATCATTCTCAGCTATACTTCGAGCTGCGTCTTCCTCCATAAAGGGATCCTTCCGCAGACTGGGGATCCGTTTGACTACATTCGAAATATTGATACGTCGGGTGAGGAAAATTCAAAAGTCCCAAAATTCGAATTCCTTCAAATTTTGCCAAGTAATACATAATTAATTGATTTGACTGTATTTTGCAGAGCTACCAAACAGCGACTCAGATGTCGTCGAGCTGGCCTTCCGCATCCTCCAAAGTTACCTGCTCACCTTCACCCAGCCACCGGACTCTGGGCTGTTCAAGCAGGTCACCCTAAAGCTCCTTTCTTGTGGGATCGAGCTACCCCAGTGGCTCATGGACGATTACAAGGTCCGAAACCTAAAATCATAAAATTGTAATGATATAATTACAGCGCCGCAATGCCTCCCAATTCCTTCGGTGTTACATGACCTACGGCTGCTGGGAGGAGGCTACCGAGCTTGTCCTCAAGATGATTGACGCGACCCTCGGCCGAAGGCCAACGGACGAATTCGACCCTTCCATCAGACACATCTCCTCATACGACCCTGTTGAGCCTGTCCTCCCCTTCCAAGACATCAACATTTTGGGGAACGAGCTGAAAGTCAGGGGCAGGTCGCAGCGGAGCCTTCTCGCACTCCACCAAGCTTTAAAGGAGAGGACGGCGCTGTTCTGCGAGCGCGTGAAGGAATGCACGGCGGAGCGCAGTCGGATATATCAATGAGCTCTTTGAACTTTGACCTATATTCAAATAGTGCCAACTGCCAAAGTCATGCAATGCCATGTCGAAAAAGAACCAATCTTTTGTACTTTTTATTGTGTTCCCTTATAATAATAATTTTAATAAATGTTCATTTTAATGATTTCCGTCGTCGTCAGTTTGAACTAAAAACAAAAGTTTGAATGGTGAAGCTGAGATATATTTATATTTTATTTACAAATGAAATGTTTGCTGAGAACGTTAAAAAATGTTGAGATTGAGAATAAAAGTTTAATTATGGAATATCAGGTCTTTTAATTTGTGTACGTGTCTTTGTTTAAGTACTTTCGTAAAATTGGAAATCGATGATGACGGTTTTGCTCTGACTGAATCGGATGACTGTTTTGACGTGGAACTGATTGCATTTGCATATATATAACAATTATGATTTATTGAAAAGCACTTTAAAGATTTTTTTCCTTTGCTATATTTTACAGGCATGTGTATAAGGCAAAAATGCATTAAAAATGTAAAATTATTCTTTATTACGTAATATTATGATGATTTTTAAAAAGGCAAGGCAAAAACACAATTTGTTGAGATACCTATATAGTATTTAAATTAAAAATGATTCTCCACATTCCAGGACTTCAATTATTTAGCTAGTCCCATTTTCCCAGGAACGAGTTGTTCACATTCGGCATCGAAGTCAAGTCGCGCCCAAGCCTACAATTACAATTAAGTTTTTTTTTCAGAATTAATGAAAAACTAGATGAAAATTGGAATTGTCTTATGGCCTGTAACTTTTTAAAACTTACTTGTTCAATCCCTCCGAGACCGCAACCACTTTATCTGCGGGGCAGACGACCGAACAGACATAGTTGTCGACGAAGAGTGGCTTCAAGTACTTCTCCGTCATTGGGAGCAGCTCGCAAATCTCGACCTTCGATATCCTCTCAATTAACTCCCTTAAAAGCAAAATTACGAATCAAAATCTCTTTAGAACCATAATGTTTCTTCAGCCTTTAAAAAACAATTATTAGTACCTAGTATAATTTCCCGGCAAGTTCCTGTAATACGCATGCAGCGAGTTACTACTCAGCCCCAGGGGCGTCTTCTCCGTCTCCACATACTCAAACATCAAACTACTCTTGGCACTCAGCAACAGCTGCTCCGACCACTGCGTCTCCCCCGCCAAATGACTCTTAATAATATCCAACGCCGTCTTATACGCCCCAACTACGTCCGAACAGCGGTACAAATTAAAGTAGATGAGTCCTTCATTGGGCGCCGTCGAGCTGTAGTAATCATAGGCGTATCCCGCCCCCCGAATCCCCCTCCAGAAGGGTCCTTCGCTCTGCGCAAAGTACTGAAAAGTAGTCAAGAGCGCTGGAAAATCCGGGTCGGAATACGAGTTTGGCCCGGGTATCGCCTGCGTCAGATAAGCCGAGTCCTCCGCCCCCAAACCCAGAATCCTGCCGACAGGCTTCGACCTCAGTTCTTCAGAGGTCACCATCCACTTACTGTCGGGGTCATTGGATAACCGCCTAGAGATCTCCAGACCCTCGTCGAAGGGGAAGGAGCGCTTCAAAAGGCTGGCAAAGTCTTTCACCTCCGTCTCCTTGAGCTTCGCGTGAAGCTTATCGAGGCAGGTAGACACATGCACCACGATATTCTTAGGATTTGTTATCAGCTCGCGGATCGCGTCAAAAGCGGCGACGACCTTCTTATCGTTTTTGGGGAGGCTGGAGACGAGCTCCTTGAGGAAGGTGTGTTGCCTCACGAGGCTCGAGACCTTCACGTTGCTGTCCGATTTGTAGAGGAGGTCGCGAATGACGACGTGCGCCATCCGGCTGCCCTTCCGCTTCAGCTGGGGGACGTCGCCCGCCATCTTGTTAGCGACGACTTTGATACGGTCGCCGGCCCATTGGGTGCGCCAGAGGATTTTGCGGAGCCAGTCCAGGCCGAGGTCGACCTTGTCCATTTCCACCTGCATGCCGAGGGAGAGGAGGTGCGAGTGGGAGCCGCACTTGAAGCGGCCGCCGCCGTCGATGCCGAGCTCCATGCCGCAGGAGAGGAGCTCGCGGTTCATGGCTGCGACGACGTCCTCAAAAGGGATGAGGGTGTTCGTGTCGGAGAGGATGGGGCACTCGGTGATATACTCGCGGAAGACTTGAAGGTATTTCTTGTTCTCTTTGCTGAGCGATGAGGTGTCCATCATCACAGAGACCTGGATTTTTAAAATAATAAAAGGTATGATGATGATGATGTTGAAGTAGAATTTAACTGATAGGTGATTTGTAGAGATTTTACACGAGTTGAGTTGATACGACTTTAGTAGATTTAAACGGGATCTTTTGAATTTGAACAATTCTAAAGCATTTCAAATCGGATTTGATAACTTCAATAGACTTTCAAGGGACTCTTTTTTAAGATTCTGCTTTTGTATCTACATCAAGTTTATCAAATGCAAATATGTATGTAATTACCTAACTACTGTCAATTATCAAAAACAGACTTACATAAACAAAGTTCGAGTTGATATCGTCCACATACAAGTTCGCCTTGAAGTCTCCAGCCCACTCCGGATTCTGGTAGCGGGTGATCTTATGGAAATAAATGGACTTTGTATCCGGCACATTAATCTCCTCCAAGAAACTGATAGGCACCTCTTTCTACAACACAATGAAAAATATTATTGATGATTTTGATTAACATCATTTAACTTCGTCACACAACTTTGAACCGGAACTTATTTCTAAAAGTGTTTATATTTACCGAGTTCGCCTCAATCGCCTCTTGCAAGTTATGCGCAAGTTGGGCGAGTCCAGGCTCTCCCAGAATTTCATGCCGGCCCTGCACCCGCTTCTCCTCCTCGTCGGCCAACTCCTGCTGATAAGACTTGCTGGGGACAGCGTAGATCGTGACCCACTTCTGGGCAAGGACACGGTCCTTAATTAGTCCCACCCAGAAGTCCTTCGACTGGTTGAGAAAGCCTTTGATTGTCAGGGTGCCGCTGATTCGCTTCTCAAACTACGCCAAAACAAAATACAAAGAAAATATTTTTTGTTTTTTTAAAGGGGGGATCGTTAGATATATTGACAGATATAACTATTAACTGACCATATCCTGCTCATCATTTCCGTAGAGAAAGTCGCCAATCACTGCGTACGCTATGGAGCTGTGCGGCGAGTTTTCCATGGAGCTCAGCTCCTCTTGAATGTTCTTCTTGATGACGTCCGTCATCCGACTCATGTCGAAGTTGGTTAGCTGCGCCTCGAGAGTTTTGCGGAGTTGCTCGGGGATCTTCTCCATGTTCGAGAGCTCGACGCCTTCGAACTCGAAGTAGAAGGTTGTGCGACTGTTCTCCATTTCGGAATATTCGACCTGAAAATCAAGACAAGTGGCCGTGTACGTGCAATGTACAATAAAATTAGACAGAAAAACTATTAACTATTTTCTTACAAAATCAGGTCCAACTAAAAATTAAACTGACACGGTATTAAACAAGATTACAAAATATTACACAAAAACGAAATACAATTACGTGGACAAATAAATCGTTGTGAAAAAAAGCTTATTTAAAGTATAACATGTCGAATAAACGTAGATCAAGTTCGATCAAAATTACACTAAATTGAATACGATATCATAAAGTAGAACAAAACCAGATGAAATATTTCGAATAGCACTATTTAAATTCGAATTAAATAACATTTTGAACCCCATCTTGACAATTTAAATGTCTTATAAGGATAAACTTTTGGGGTTGGTTTTGATAAACTTACTGAAGCCGCCAAAGACTCCTCCGTCTCGACAAAGTCCTGCTGCACAGGGCCCACAGAGCTGTCCGTCAGATACTCAAAGAGGAGACGCATGGCAGCAACTCTTTACACGCAAAAAATAAGATTTCTTAATTAAATACTAATTTCCTTTCATATTATATACCACAATACCACAAAAGGATTAAGCTAGAATATTATTTAAGTTCATACTGGTCAAATTCGGAAATGGCTGATGGTCCACGGAAGCCAATCGTGACCAACGCTTCATCCTCCTCGTCTGACGGGAACTTGATATTTTTGACGACTGGCGCTGCGATCTCAGGCACATCCT
>JAHZMY010000103.1:0-14243 GCA_027743915.1 Seira sanloemensis
TCATGTTATGTAGGTACATGTACTTATGCACAATGATTCACGGAATGTGTTTTAATTAGATGTACCTGTATTTCTCTGTGTTCCAGGAATCACAATAATTTAAATTAAACGATGATTTTCAAAACGACATGCTTTTTGGAAAAAAAGATGATTGCGGATTTTTGTATTTTAAATTTTTATTAGGAAAATGGTAACTTGATATTCGCTCTTCTACCAAAACTATTTCTTTCGTGAATTATATAATTTATGTTTTGTAAAATATATGTATACTTCAGAATCATGTCCCTGGCTTTAGCTAATTTTCTCATTGAGCTGCTCATTAATTAATTACACTTGACATTTCATACAGCAAAAATGTAAATATTTGGTATGCAGTATTACTTATCACAAAACGTAGGCGCATATTGACGGTACGTGGTATTTGTGTCTATTACATATTTATAAATCTCTGACAAATTATCATTAATTGAGTATAAGAGTTAACAGTAAGGTAACGCAGTCACGTACATATTTATGGTCGGATCTTATTTCATTTCGTGGCAACTCCCACAACATGAGGACTAATCATTTTGATAATGTTTGAACTATTGTTTTCAATCTCTTCATCCAGTGAAAATGCAGACGTCATGACATGACGAAATCCAGCGCGGTCAATGTACTCATCGATCGGTCTGAATTGGCAGCCCTCGTGAAGCCATCTCCAAATACCTGTCCAGTTCGCAATCTTCTGAAGCTTCCACGTCTTTGTGTTCACAGGCGCCAAGACATGCTCCAGAAAGTAGTACCGCCCACCCTTCACAAAATAATCAATTACTGACTTTGACTAACGCAATCTTGGCAAGTAATTGGCATAGTTTTAAGTAATACTCACGGGAACCAAAACTCGCTGAATTTCCTTCAGCACCGTTCTCACATTCTCAACGCAACAGAGGACCGTTGTGGTCACAACGACGTCGACACTGCAAGGCGGCACATCTCACATTCTCAACGCAACAAAGGACCGTTGTGGTCACAACCACGTCGACACTGCAAGGTGGCACATTTCTCAACCTTTCCGCCGGACTGACCACAAACTTTTCCAGATAGATGTCCGGAAACTTGTCAGCATTTTGTAAGAAATACTCTTTGAAGTATTCCGTTGGGTCGACCACCACGAGTCGGCACTGCTGTGGATAGTACTTTAGGTTTGAGCCAGATCCAACTCCAATCTCGAGGATTCGTATGATGCCTCGATTCCTCAGCTCGATGATGTTCGAATCGATCTTATCGAGATCGTTGAAAAGAGCTTCTTTCACTTGCTCCGTAAGCTCGTTATGAATTTCACTGAACCGTTTCAGGTATTTTGAGCAGTACCTGTGGAATCGCGAGGAAAAATTTATTTCAATTTATGAATAAGTATGAGTGTATGAGTAATTTTGGAAATAAAAAAACTACTTCTTCTTACCATTGTCGAACTACTTTAATTTTGTCGGTAACTATCAAGAGGAGAATTGCGAGTAATATTCCAATGGGCAAGATGTAAGTCCAAATTGTGTCCCGGACGTACACATCCGCTCGGGCCATTTCCCCGGAACTTTTTTTTCTGCGAGTTGGCTCGTCGTTCTCTCTGTGTATTGTCACAGAGCAGACTGTTTGGAGCTTTTGGAACACTCCTTCGTCGTCCTCAACATCTCTGTGATGCACTCACGGCTGCTATTTTTCCCTCGTTTATCTTTTTGAACCATGACCTGTGAGTGTTATGATTACTCATGATGACTATGACGATGATATATGATGGGCTTCATTCATCATATACTCCACAGGCAACAACAAGGCGTACAAATGTCCGCGTGTTCAGAGAACAAGAGAATCGCTTGATAACATCAACTTCATGAGTGGACAAAAGTATGTGGCTGTATAGATAACCACAATTAATAATTGTCAAACAAGATGCAAGGAGCACGTCAAGAACAAATGAGCATTTAAAACTCAAAGTGCAAATGACTTTACCCACAACTCAATCAGACACATTTCCCTTCCCTGCATAACTCATAAGTATATGTATGTATACAGAGCTTATCATGGCCGCACTAACTTTCGAACCTGAATTTTGACAAGAAGGGGTTTAAAATAGTTTAGAAGCGAAAGGTATAAATAAGTTGCAGGCTGCAGCTGTCTTCTTTTGAGCCTCTGGGTCCACATGCTTCTCACTTGTTCAGTCTTTTCTGCATGATCTTATATTTATTCTCTGGGGTGAATACATGGTCACTCATAATGATCATCAAAAAAGGATTCGAGATCAGGAATCACAAAATCATCTTAAAATTTTCATACGATGTATTATGCATCTACATGGGCAATGCATTTAGCTAGAATTGTAACAAAATAATACTTACCTATGCAACTCTTGTAGGTAATTTTTGGGCGGATGTACAAGTTCCGTTTCATCAGCAGATATTCTCTTATATAATTTCTAAGACTTTCATCATCAGCAATCAGCTCAACAAAGCAGAACACTGAAAAAGTTCGGATAAAACAGTTTCCTGTAACTTCATTTCTTCAAATGAAAAACTAGACAAGTCAAACACCGCAACTTGTGTAAGTAAATCTTTTTGAAACATCTCTCGTGGATAAAAAATACCTATCAAACATAGTACCTATGCATTTAAATGCGCACCAGTATTTCAAAGTCTTATGGCTGTCTTTAAGTTTAAGTTTAGCCCGAAACTGAAATGTAATTAACGGGGCGAGGGTTTCTTGGAATGAGTAAATGCGCTTCTTGTTTGCAACCGTTAACTAAGAAATTGCATCGTGTCAGCCACAGTATTCATGTTCCTGTGCATATCATTCATGATTCATGAATTGATACAATTCATCAAAAGTCAAAGAGTTATTTGGGTTATTGGGTTTCATGCATTTTACAAGAAAAATTGGGAAGCATAGCGTCAAGAAATATTTAATCTTAGTTAACGCGAAAATAGTATTTTCAAGTACTCCAATTGAAATGGAGGATGCGATGACATCATCAATATGTCAAATAAATGCATACTAATGATGAGCAATGAGAAATAATGACCCTAAAATTATTCAATCCATTAGGATTCCCAAATAAATTAACAACATCCATGTGCATCTGATATAGCATATTATATTTAACTTCAAATGTCGCGAAACATGGACTGCATAAATTTGTCGATATGCCAAATCTGGAACTCGAGCTTTCCAAAAGATATTTTCCCCAACCTCATTTATTACTGAACCCTCAAGTCGAGGGCCTCGACTTTCTTCTTTTCTTAATCAAGGTCATATATATTCAAGTTTTCCAGCCTCAAAGAATCAACGAAGTACTTGTTACACCCGGGATGGGCGGAAATAAGCACAAGGCACATTTAAAAAAAGAGACTGGGACGGAAACGACGAAGTACATAGAGAGAAGCAATTTTTTTCATTCTCATTCCATCTCGAAAAGTGAGACACTTTCTGAGAGTCTCACGATCACATACAAGCGAGAAGCAACATATGCATAACTTTCAACAACAGCACCACCAGCACCACCATCACACCTCATCTCCGACTCGCAGATCACCTCGTCATTTTTTAAAAAGTTCCTGAGAAAAATTTCGTTTTGAGGTTCCAACAAACTTGAAATCTTGTTCAGCAAACTTTTTTCTACCTGCGTGTGCAAAAATATTGGTCAACTTTCGAAATTTTTTCATCAATTCACTCAGATCAACTTTTCCAGGACCGTCTAGCATCGTCCATAGCTCGTAAGGCTACTTTTCCCTTCAAAGTTGTGCTAAAAATTAGTTCCATCTCGAAAACAATTCGTTTACAAGGGTCAAAATATGTTTTAGACTAGTGAGGACCATTTTTCCTCCAGAAATATTGAGCTTATCAAAGTCATTTTTTGAATTCATTGTAGGTCATACACTCCCAGCGAGTTCGAGAATCCTCCTCTTCTCCAGCCCAGTTAGCCTCGAAGGAGACATAACCGTGAGTAACTGTTTTTGCCATTTTAAAGCTCAGCTCCTTTTCTCCACAACCATCCAAAAAAGTTCTCATGACCCGGCATGAATTCGAAAGTTCTAAGGGAAAGTTCATCGGTCACAATATCGTCGTCTCATAGTTTTTTTTATCATAGTATTATCATCATCATCCTCTTTCAGAAGGCTGGTTTGTTTTTGCATCAAGACTCATAAAAAAAGCTGCAAGAAGAAGAGGATGATCACGATGATGGTGGTATGGCAGTAGGGTATATTTTTTGGTTGGACTCGAGTCGAGTCTTTTCCTTGAATATGTGAAGGGGAATGCGAATAGGGAGAAATGAGAGTGTGTATAATGTACTTTTAGTTAAACATTTAGTGGTCCCATACCTTGTTTTAAGTGGCTGACGGTAGCTCCAGTCCAGAAGCATTGGTGATATCGCTTTGCATTGTCTCCCAACTTTTTTCCCATGCTCTTCTCACATTTTTTTCCACAAATGTGGACAGGGAAATATACTGCTTTTGGAGCTTCCCTTTTGTTCTCCTCTGCGACTTACTTTAATCCAAGGTAGGTGGGATGATGATAAGGAGATGCAAAACAGAGAGAGCGAGAGAGTTTAACTAAACATTTTAAAGATTGGGGGATAGGGTGATGTATCTTTGCTTACACACAAAGACGAAATCAAAGAGCATTCTCTTAGAAAAAGGAAATACTGAAGAAATGGGACCTTGTATATTTAGTTTTTCTTAACGTAGATGTGCACATTTTTTCTTCTCAATTTTAGCCCAGAGACGAAAATGCGCGTAGGTTTAACTCTTTCTTGAACGTTTAAAAAAGTGGTCCCTGATGTTTTTAACTGGCATTTCAGGACCTTGAACAACTTAATTGCATAACTTGACTTGGGTGAGTGGTATTAAAAAGAGCGTCAGAATCATAATCATAAGTCACTTCAAGGAATAATATGAAGTCGAGAATATGAAGTGAATTTGGTAATAAAGAGTGAAAGCGGAAACTGCTCATTC
This sequence comes from Seira sanloemensis, assembly GCA_027743915.1. NCBI lineage: Eukaryota > Metazoa > Arthropoda > Collembola > Entomobryomorpha > Entomobryidae > Seira > Seira sanloemensis. Next base: position 4,986 of record JAHZMY010000103.1, read on the forward strand.
TGTTTCAAATTTGGCGCCGGAAAATTTCAAAAAATATAACAAGTTTAGCAGCCACTTACGGCTTAGGTGAAAGTTGGAGACAAACTCCAGTTTCCAGTTTTGTTCGCTCATTTCGATATCAGTACATATTATTTTGCAGAAATCGTACGTGGATTCATGTACAACTATGCAAATCCCACCGAGGCTTCTAATTTTTGGAGCCAGAACTGCATTTAAATACGTAAATTACAGCTAAAATACCGATTTTTTCACGTTTTATTGCAGGAGAAAAACTTTGAGACAGGTTCGCGGCTGCGCGTCTCAGCAGCACAAGCGTTCTGAAGGAAGTACACTTGCTTCCGGGAGAGCAGTTCTGAAGTTACAGTCAAACTAATTGGTAATTATTAGTTAAAGATATTTAATCTATTACAGTTTAATATATTGCTTGGATGAAACATGTTCGTGTGAATCGTGCGTGAGCCTGTACTTAGTACTTACACATACCCATGCTTCACTTCAGGCGTAGTACCACTCCCGTGAGTTTCATAATTCCCGCCAGGTGAATCTATAATTTCACTCGGAGGTTAGAAATATGCGATCCCACCAGTTCGGTCCAAACTTTTCGTTCATTCGTGTGACCTTTGGCGAAGATTTAATTAATAATTCCTTACTTTTGACCTAACTTTAATCGTCGATAACTTCTTGGTAAAGATCGTTGACGTCCATAATCTGTAAAACCAGGCTTCAAATACCTCAGTTTAAGTCAGAGGAAAAAGTTTTAAAAAAAGTGCCCAATCTGTAATTTTTTAAGATCACCTTTCCGTACAATGAAAAATGGCTCATTATGGTATTTGACCTGCAACATTCAGTGAATCCCAAAGAAAAACTGTTAATTGAATAGTTTTGATATTTTTTTGAATTGTAGCTAATAACAAATACCTCGTCATATTCAATCAAGTGACGAAACCTACGGAGCACGGCGAAAATAGAAATGAATCCAGCGGGTCCACCCGGACTCCCTGGGTTGATCCCGAGGGGTCAAACAATAACTATTGGAGGTTCTCCACTTCAACAAGGAGGTCGAGTTATAAATTTGGGGAGCCCTGCTACGACTCCTACAAATCCCCCTGGCCAACCGGTTCGTCGAACAACTCCACAAGCAAAATGTAAATGTTTGCCTATTTTGTTAGCTTTGAAAGCGTTTTTAAGCCCTGAAATCGGGAGATTTTTTCATGAATTATTCTTGTTTTATCTGTTAGTGATGCGCCTGCGATGTCGCTTCCGACCACTGCACGATCAGTACATCAAGAATGGGGTCATTGTTGAGGACGACGCAGATGTAATCTTTCTCTGTGGGGATGGTCATCAACTTAAAGCTCATAAAGTCATTATGGCGTCCTCAAGCAAATTCTTTGCGAAAATCTTTGAAGACCAGGTGCGCCACCATCTTTTACAAAATTATTGTAGCGGTCTAAGGGTGAATTGAGGAATATTCATGAATTGTTGTTTTTGCTACTCGCAGATGGGGAAGACCGCTGTGGTGAGCGTTCCTGACGTGAAGGTCGACATAATGAAACTTATTCTTCAGTTGACCTACCGAGACAGGGTCTTTTTAACCATGAGTCAGATCAAGGAAGTGGGTGAATTTATCACAATTTTCGGCATGGCGTGGACTCAGTTTGGGTACGAGGAGTACAACGGGAATGAGCCGATGACTGCAAATCCTCAGGGTCCCGTACCAATGAAGCCGGTTGAGCTTCCGCGCAAAGTTATCTATGTCTCCCCAAAGGCACCAATAGCGGCGGGTCAACCACGCCGAATCTTGAGTATCAGCCCTCCTGGACGCTCCCCAACGCAGCCAAATGTTGTGAATGGGAATGAACTGGATGATGGAAATCAAGGCGCGAACGCGCAGCAGGTATGCAATTATGCATTCAAAATATTTAAACGGCACAGAATTGATTATCAAGTTGATAATATCAACCCATGGTGTAAACTTAAAATCTGACTTTATTTCAAATTCAGATGGATCGCCGCAAGTCTCGTCTTACCCCACGCCAAGGGACCGAAGGTACCGAATGAGATAGTCGAACAAGATGGGGAAGATGACCCTGAAAACTTGATCAGAGACTGGATGGCAAAGCTTGGGAAACGCGAAGGCATGATTTCAAATGGACCCGCCCCGAAAAGACCGCGCCTAGAAGAAGGCGTAGCTGCTGAGTCGAGCCAAACGCCCAATATTTGCTCCGTGTGTAAGACCCGGTTTCAAACGGAAATCGCTTGGAAATGGCACGAAGAACGTCACGTCGGTGTGAACATGTTTAAATGCAAATTTTGTGACGACCTCTCGAAAAATCCGAAATTGTGCTACATTCATGAAAAGGAAGTACACGGGTTTAGTGGACTCCAGCAGAACTCTGGCACCAACAGCAAACCAACAAGCGGGTCAGCAACCTCTTACCCCCAACAAACTCACTTCCTCAACTACCACCGGAGGTCTCGTGATGCGCACAAATCAAGCCGGGAAATTCGTTCCCATGGGCCAGGGTCAAGGCCACCACAACTTTAAACGGATCAAGCTTCAGACATACAAAAAGCTTCAAAAGAAACCATCACCAGTCAATTTCATCAACAAGCATCCCCAAATCGGCATCGGCGAGTCCCAAGGCTCTGAACTGATTGACGTGAAAAAGATCAAACAGCTGCATTGGCTGTACGTCTGCGCGCGCTGTGACAACTGCGCCGATAGTGCGCAAAAGGCAGTGAACCACTACAACCGCTGCTACCCTGGGAAAGAAAAAGGGTTCGAGGAAACTGTCACCAAGTTCAGGCAGGGTTTCTACGGCAAGAGCAAGTGCCCTCTGTGCCCCCGTCGCTATCCTCAAAATACTGGATTCATGATCCACTGCGGTCACCAGCATCAGGACTACCGCCGACTGTACACCCACACGGGAAATTCAGATGATCAGCTAAAGTGCGTCAACTGCAAGGAGGCATTCCCTGAGCCCCTTAGCTTCCACCAGCATATGGACTCCACCTCCGATGGAGCCTTCTACTGCCCTGAGGAACCAAAGGAAGAGCCTGTTCCTGAAAACACGCCTCCAGTCGCGCCAGCGGCAGCGGCACCCACTAAGGGAACTGTAGGCCGACCTCCAGGTGGCGCTAAAACTGAGCGTCAGCCAAGGACTCGAAGGGCAGAGTCACCGATTGAGCATAAAGCTCAATACAAGGTCCAATTTCACACTCCTCCCAAAAGCGCCAGACTGGCGAATCGAGTACAGGCCGAAGCTCAAGCAGAAGCTGCAGCCGCTGCTGCAAATGCCGAAAAGGTTGAAAAAGCAGGCTCAAGCAAAAAATCAACTGATATCAATTTTCCTCCAGTGGATTGTCCTGTGTGTGGAGACGGCGACCTTCCAAACATCTCTCTTCATCTGCAAACAAAGCACAAGGAGCTGAACGTGGAGGTGACCCGGATCTCCTCTGAATTGTTGCGGTGCAAAGGGTGCACAATAACCTTTGACATTTGCGATCTCCTCGATCACAAGAATTGCTTGCTGAACATCCAGGAATCAGCTGAGGTAGAAGGTGATGCTGAGCCAGACACAAGTACCACCGTTTCAAGGAGAGCTTCGACCTCAACCTCCAGCTCTGCTGCAAAGGTGGTCAAGGCGGCGGCGGTGGTAGACATGGACTCCCTCCCTCCAGGGGTGGGCCGCTCTCCAATCGAGAGAATTGAAATTGAGGACTTGCACTCGATCGAGGCTATCAGAACGGCGTTGAAGTGTTTGGTATGCGGACAAGAGGCGATGAGACTCGGCGTGATTGCGGATTGCCTCAGGACCCACGGTGTTCACCGTTGCTCTCTCTGTTTCAACTCGTATTGCAACAAGGCCGACTACGGCCTTCACTTGAAAAAGTGTCATGGGGCAGGATCCAACAAGCTAAAATGTCCCTTGTGTCCCAAGGCATTTGCCAATGCGGGACAAACGTCGGGTCACATGTACTCAACTCATTGGCTGGCAATGCTGAAGGAAAACGAGCAAGCGATGAAGACTAAGGCCAAAACTCCAAAGGCGAAGGAGGTGAAGGAAGTCAAGGAAGATGTGGACAAGGTTGAGGTTGAGGGGAAACCACAGGCTGAGAAGGATGAGGAGAAGGAGACTTCCGCAAGCGAAAATGATAGCAGGGCTGAAGGAGACAAGGAGATGGATGATGATAAGGTGGACACTTCTACAAATGGAACGCCCGAGAAGTCAGATTCGGTCGGGGATGACAGTAAGGACAAGAAGCAGGGGAAAGTGAAGGAAGATGATGATGTTGATATTGAGTGAAACAGGGAAAGTGAAGGAAGATGATGATGTTGATATTGAGTGAAGAAGAAAGAAAATTATGTACAAGTGAAGTGAAATGAGGATCAATGATCATAAACAAGAATTATATTTAGAGGGATTATGTATTTGTAGTTTGGTATTTTAAAGTAGGTGAAAGAATAGAGCCGAGTAAAATTTACAATGTTAATTTAGAATTTCAGTTGATCTTATCATTTTTAAGTGTAGCTACCTCTTCTAATATCTGTGGTGTGTAGGTTGAATCCAAAATGGAAAAGGAACAAAACTTTGAAGATTAAACACTAAAACTTCCTATTTTCCAGTGCTGAAATTATTAAACAGTGAACCGATTAGATTATTCATTTTTCTTACCCTTGTTTCAAATGGCTGATTTAATATAGTTTTTTACTTGCAGTAACACATCATCAGTCTCTAAAAATTGTATTTGTCAAAACGGTAGCAAAACTATTGACTTGTAGGCGTTCGTTTTATATGTAAACCGTAGCTTTTTTAGTTTATGGAACAACTTTTTGTGTAAGAAGAAGTAAGAATAGGTAGATGTTAAAGTTTTCAAAGGCATTTAGTCAAGATAGATGTGATTATAGGGTAAGGTTAAATGATTTTTTCCTGTTATTTTTTGACACATGAACTCAACATAGCGTACATTGATATTTTCGTCCTCTTTTTCTTGGTTTCCTGTCACAAATGAAAAGTATATTTAGCTGTAGAAATAAAAGAAGTATGTGTACTAAAATCCAATATCTTTGATGCTAATACTTAATGAATAGAAAATGTCTTCGAGAAGAAATATTCTATATGAAAGTTGATGTACAATAAATATATTTGTTGAAGCTTAAGCTTATAAAAAGTTAATAAATTCTATTTAAAAACTATTTTTCCTTTCCACTATACGCGTTTTATTACACCAGCTAATATCTACTTGACCATATGTATGTCACTTACTTTTGGAATACTTAGAACTTCCAGCTTCATAAGAAGAATATATTTATGCAGTATGGATCCAAACGTCAAGGCGACTTTTTTATTATTGATCAATCTCTCCAGAAGACCTGAGATCCGAGTATAGGATTCCGTTCCATCTTACCACCACATAAATAGACGAAAGGGCCATTCCAAAGTGCAATTTTTAGCAAGAGAAAAAATATTCTGAAAACTACTAAATGTGGTCTAAAGTATGAGGCGACAACGCATGCTCGGCTTCACCCCCGGGGGGAGTGAGCAGCTAAATCGCTACAGGATCCTGCGAAGGCATCAGCAGCGACTCAACGCGGCTCGAAACGCTGGGGGTGAGGACGACGGCGACAGCTCGAGCAACTCGGACCATTCTCTGGACACTGACCCGGATCACGAGATACAGAAAGTGGTTAATCGCGTGCAGGTCTTTGCGGGTGACCTGTATTTAGTGAGTATACACAACATAGACGCGGCTCGAAACGCCGGAGGTGAGGACGACGGCGACAGCTCGAGCAACTCGGACCATTCTCTGGACACCGACCCGGATCACGAGATCCAGAAAGTGGTTAATCGTGTGCAGGTCTTTGCGGGCGACCTGTATTTAGTGAGTATACACAGCATACATAGCATGCCATTTGAATATCAGAGATTCGGAATATAATTTTTAATCATTTTTACTAAAGGCCCTGCGAGAAAAACATCCCGTAAATCTGATTTACTCCCCAGTGGGATTCTGCATCTCCGCCGTTCTTATCAAATTGGGCTCATTCGGCCTCGGGAAGGAGGAGTTGACTCGAGCACTATTTGCAGCGGAGTCTGAGGGTGACGACGACGACGACAGCTCGGAACTTGTCGTTGGGCTCTCCGCCCTCCTTGACTTTCTCCAAGACGGGCGAAACTATTTCACGTTCAGGCATGCCCACAGAATCTTTATGGATTTCAATCACAAGCCGAGGAAGACACTGAGAAATCTGGTAAAGACCATCATCCCAGGTGGGGTCGACATTGAGGAGGTCGACTTCTCAAACCTCGATTGGGAAGATAGTGCGAAAAAGATCAACCGATGGGCGTACGAAGCCGGAGGGAAGATGCTCGGAGAGATATTGACCAAACGGAGTCCGGCAAAACCGAAAATGATCTTTTGTAATCCGATCTACTTCATAGGCAACTGGATTCATCCATTCAATCCAAGTCTGACGAAGGAGGAAAAGTTCTTTGTGAGTGATAAGCAGTCGGTGGGTGTGCCGATGATGAAGTCGGGCATTTTGAAGAATTTGTTGTTCTCACCTCTGAATAAATTGGGGTGCAGGGGGATTGTACTGCCGTACAAGGTATTGGGGCATTGTGAGAGCAATAGCTAGCCCGAAATTTGACAAAAATAGTTTGGAAAAAAATGTCGTAAATATTTTTAGGGAGACCGTTTGGGACTCGCCATTTTCTTACCGAATGAAAGAGGCAGTTTAGCATTGGTGGAATCCAACTTGGAGCATATATCTCCGGGAAATTATATCAAAGATATGCAAAGTTTTAGGAAGAAGATGTCATCAAAGTCTGGCTTTCGAGTGTTCCTACCCAAGCTCAGAATTGACTCGACGATCGACTTCCAATGTCCAATGAAGGAGGTGAATATTTAGAGCAAGGGCATTGAAAATTAATTTTAATAATTCTAATAGAACAGGTTAATTTGATGTAGATGGGAATTGAGACGGTTTTCTTTCCTGGAAAAGCCGATTTCTCGGGTTTAGCCCATATTTCAGCAAAAGACCTGAACATCACAGAGATCCTTCAAAAAGTGGTCTTTGAAATCAACGAAATTGGGACGGACGCTGTGCCCGGTATGCCAATTGTAATTTTTCTAAACTATTTTTTTCATTGAATACACTCTTGAAAACCATCAACTCTGAAATATGTTTTAGACCGGTTCAATCCCCAAAACCAAAAAGTGAATGATAACAACGAGGCTGAAACAATGGCGAAAATTGCCGACGACGGCTTTTCAGAAATAATCGAGTTTCGTGCAGATCATCCCTTCTACTTCCAGTTGATTGACATGAAGACCGACCTCATCCTCCTTGCCGGAACCTGCAGGAACCCGATTTACGGGAAGGATTTGGGGTTCCAAGAGTTTTTGGACAAGTATGACATTCAAATTTTATCGAAGAAGCCGCAGTTTTGTGGAGATGTGAAAACGTTGAACCCTAATGAGAAGTAAGAAGTCTGACAAAATAAGGGCCAGAAAATTATAATATGGTGCTACGTGAATAAATATTGCAAAGACGTATCAGATAAAATAAACATGTTTTAATTTGACAATAAAGTAATATTTTTCAATCGTTAATTCATTTTGCTTTATAATGCAACTTTGTCTGCATACAAACAATGAGTGAATGAGGAAGGATTCATAAAAATTCTTGTCGCACAAATAAAGTTTGCGACATGCATAAATATAATTATATTTATGCATGTCGCACATTTAAATGTGCATAATTATTGTCTGGAATTGTGTACCATCGTACATTCAAAAATCGCATTTAAAATACCCCATCAGCTCAAAAGATGCAGATTGCTCACAACTCGAAAAACTTCTATATGTACTCAATATTTTGTTCGGGTATCCTAATTTCCTTTATTGGAAGCATAACGTCTAAACCCAAAGATGCTCCCTGCAAATGCCCAATGATGTACCAGCCGACGTGTGGAAAAGACGGAGTCACGTACAACAGCATTTGCGAGCTAAAATGTGCAGGTTATCGAGCAATGTTCGAAATTTTGTCACTTAATTTTGAACTGTAATATAATTATTTTATTAATTAAACGTGCAAATTATTCAGGAGTAGCCAAAGAGAAGGATGGAAAGTGCGAAAAGAAACGTAAAGTGTGCGCATGTCCCCCGTGGTATGAGCCCGTTTGTGGGAGGAATGGAAAGACTTACATGAATGGCTGTGAATTAGTGTGCGCCGGTAATTTAAAGATTTTTTTACAAGCCCGAATAATTATTTTTAATCAGATTAATGTACATGTCCGGTTGACTATTAGGGATGGCGCGACAAAAGAACGGGAAATGCTCCGACGGTGACAACATCAGCGTGAAGACATGTGTGTGCTCAGATGAGAATGACCCGGTGTGTGGAGAGGATGGGACCACCTATCCCAACGACTGTTTAATGAAATGTGCCAGTACGCAGAAAACTTTGTGCAAATACAATTTATTAGGAGTTAAAATGACAAAGAAGGGGCGATGTGAGAACAATGTTGGTGAGGCCTGTATCTGTACAACTGTGCAAGAGCCAGTTTGCGGTGATGATGGGATCACGTACCAAAATGCTTGCTTCATGGAATGTGCAGGTGACGCTGATATATTTTAACTGGAGTTAGGAAAATAGGAAAATTTTAATGGATTTTTTAAAACTTCCCAAGATGCGAGTAAGGGCAAAGATGGAAGGTGTGAGGACCACGAAGGAAAGGGGGAGAAGGTGCTTTCGTCAGGAAAGAAATGTTCTTGTACATCTTCATATGAACCGTTGTGTGGGGTCGATGGAAAGACGTACAGCAATGAATGTGTGATGCAATGCACCGGTAAGTTTTAAACTTTCACTTCCTTTTTTCATTAAACGAATGGTCTGTTTTTCTTAACGTCTATGATAAATATATTCAAAGAGAGAACCACATTCTAAATTTATCATCGTGTGAAATATTTAATTTTTTAAATCCCCCCAGGTGTTACAAAAGGTCATGATGGAAGGTGCGATGATTCGGTCTAATAATAATTATTTTCCAGGACAAAACGTTTGATCAATACATTTGTTCATAAAAATTAATAAAAAATGTTTTCGCAGCTTCAGTATGATTTGAATAAACCCTGGTAAGAATATAGCAAAGGTCCGACAATATTCTGTGACAAATTAACGATTAACGTGGAAGACGAGCTCACGTAGCCACTTTTTTAAAGCGACATATGAGCGCTTTATAAAGCGGC
>JAHZMY010000104.1:0-11580 GCA_027743915.1 Seira sanloemensis
AAGTTCTCCAAAAGTGAAGTCACGACTTTCAAAAAATATTTTGGGAGTTTGGGGCAAGGATGTATCCTTTAAAATTTGAACTGAATCCTATACCTTTGCCTTCCCAAAATGAATCCGTAGCAAAATGCAGAGTCATAAACTTGTACCTTGGATAGGAAAGTAGAAAACATCTTCGGATTTTCTCAGATTATTGTCTGTCAACAGAAAAAGTGTGTTCAAAATTTTAGATAACGCCAAGGTGTATTAATAAATGGATTTAAGTGACATTTTTCACCAAATCCGAAGATATCTACCTTTAATCATGTACATACAAGTCGCGAATGTCATATTTGTTGCGAATTAGCATTGCAAATGAGAGTAGATATTACAAAAAATATCCATGCGTTTAATATTGGTATATGAAGAACTATTTAAAAGAGAATTTTAAGACATCAAAACTACTTTATTCACATTTCATAAAAATAATTTTGGCACAGCGCAATATGCAGATGATATTTTTATATTAATTATGCTATATAAATAGTAACAGACAAGTTACAAGCTTTATATGACATCGGCATCATGTACATAAATGTGATATAGAAGAGCGATGCAATACAAATGTATGCATATCCCATAATCAGAGCTCAGACTGCAGTCAAATCCACAGACTGCATTGACGCAATTACATAATAGGTATATTTTTCATCCTCTCCTGAGAATTTTGACAAGTACAACCATGAAACATTCAAATTACGTTGAGGGAAAGGACATGATTTCGGTGATTTATTGGATTCCTTTTAGCTCGACATTTTGAAATCATTAAAAAACTTTTTTCTCAAGCGGAAAGGATAATAATAATAAGCTAGTGGAAATGTCGACATTAAATTCATTATAAATTCTACTTATTGGCCAGGGATAACTTGGATATTTTGAAGACAAGTTTTTGGCAATTTTATTCGTCAATGAAAAAATGCATCTCTCTCAAACACACTTGATCATACATCAAGTATCTTTGGCTATCAATATGCGATTCCTTTAAATGGAAAAATAATTTTGATTGACCTGTTTCAAACACTATCAAACGTCACACGAATCCACAAACATACTTCTGCTTTTAGCGCCCTATTCCACGGGATGCATATTTAATGACCCATTAATTAATGGAAATTGCTGTTTGCATATATTTCATTGGATAAGAATATGTATGAATTCCACATCATCCTAGCCAACCTCCAAATACTAGTGTTTGTGTCACTTGTATAAACAATGCGGTTCGTCAGTCAGTTACTCGATGCCTGAAAATTTTTTGGTGGCCCCATTCCCCACTGATAATTGTTTACTAATTGCACCTATCATTCTCAAAAATCACTCCTTGCATTTTCATTTTTGCCATTTCGTTTACTCATTACCTTTTGATGGGACTGCTATTCAAAATATGTATTAATGTTGGTTATCGTGAATACAAAATGATCTGCTTTAGCATGGCAAATTGATGGTCATTTACGGCAGGTCCCCCAGACTATTTCCCTTTGGCACCATAGGAAGCTCGAATTTTATCAAGTCGTTCTGGGGCTTCCACTTTTTTTTACAAAAAAATGAGCTGCCAACATTTCGCACATTTTCAGCAGCCAAGAAGGCGGAGTGAAGATAATCGGTTGTGATACAATATGATAATCTGGCTCACATATCGGCGTATCGAGAGCCGCTCATTGAGTGCAGCACGAACATGCTCTGTACACCGCAACAACTACTCGTGTTACTCGAACATCGCGTTAAATGAGAGGTGTGATGATGAATGATGATGATGGTGGTGGTATCGATGGCACTATTGTACACTGATTCTTCTTGTTGTGACCCAAGAGATATAATTTTAACGAGTAAACTTCATTCAAACCGAGTGTTTGTTTTGTGTTGCTGTTCTGCCTCACTTTCTTCGATGTGAGGATGGGCGTGAGCTTGTTTTTGACACTAATTTTCGTTGGTTAAAAATTATGACCTCCTCGCATGCAGTAAAGGGATCATAAAAAAGTGCTATGATTTTGGAGGGAAATAGTACATAATAATGGTAGTAAAGAAGATGATGTATGTAAGTTTAAGTTGAGCTTTGAGAGGAATGATGAGAATATATGGATTGCGATTATCATTATTTGCACTGTTTCAGAGTGTCTCATGATTTTAATGAGAAGGTTACATTATACGTCTACATGCTTTAAGGTAATGACTTCGGTCTTAAAATTTGCAATTAGGATAGGTGTTTAAAAGTTACTCAAAATTAGTGATGGAAGGATTTGGCTGTAAAGTTGCAGTGATTACAAATAACCTTGAATAACATAATATTTGAAAATAGAAGTAAATACAGTTTTGGAAGACAAAACGACTCAATCAGCATTTTCATTCAAAGGTAGAAGTTGGTAGACACACGTGCAAGACAAAATATTGGGCATTTAAAAAGGACTAAAATATTTTTGACAATTATAAAGACGAAAAAAATACAAAGTGGATGTTGAGTTGATGTAGTGGCTATTGTGGAAAGGAAAAGAAAGTCATTACTTACTGATGTAATTCTAGCCATTTAACCGTTTCATACCGTAAATAAAGGAAATAAAAAATGACATGCTCATTTGGATTTATCTCATGGTTTGACCATATTTTTGACCACTTCAGTTCCCTTCTTCAAGCTCATTTAAACACTGAGACGAGCCAAACTCTGACACGTCAGAAATTATTAGCAATGATGCATCTAACAGCCTCATTCTGCAGATCGGATAAGATTCCTTTAATTCCCCTTTCCTCGCCAATTAAAAAAGTGAAACGGAGATGGATCACAAGATACTCTTTACAGGGCAGCCACGGGCTCTTTCCTTTGAAATCTTGAGATAAAATGACAAAAGGTTTAGCTCAAATGTGTATTCCTCCATCTCTCTCATAATCATANATCTCTCTCATAATCATAATCATCATCATTACTATCATCATCGAGCTCATTATAATTATCGTTGGTGCATTGTTAATTGTTATTTGTAATTGTGTCGAATGATGTATGGGCCGAGAGAGAATATGCATTACGTTGTTACAGTATCACATTTTTAATCACGTGTATGCATATAGGTATGCATATACTCCCATTATAAAGTCATATATCACAAAAGCTCGAAAAGAGGCGCACGACTTCACTCTCCATCGAGCCCATTCAAACATGATCTAGGTTTTTCGACAAAACAAAACCCATGAATATGCACACAGAGAGTGACCACCATCTCAAAATAAGATCCCCTTCTTTCTGGGAGAAAGGATCATTGAATCAGAAATAATTGATGAGACACTCTTACTTTTCAAAGCTCTGGCTTAGGTTAGTCATAACCTCAAAGACAAAGCAAAGAGTAACACTGTTCAAATGGCAATATAATAAAAAGGAGAGAATATGAACATATATAGATATGAAATATATAAATGAACGAGGACGGTAAAATTGGCAACCTTTCATTAGCAAGCCATTTTACCATCGTATTTCTTCTGCAGTGTAGGACAACGCGACCAAAATATTTTTACGAGATTCGGACGAACGAATCTGTCACGCTTGACACAAATATCATTTTCATTCCAAAATGCATCTTGTCAGAAGTTTGTTTCGTTTATGTAATCCATTGAGACAATTTGTTTGAGAACGGAAAGAGACTGAAAACATTACATGGCATACACACACCATACAAATCAAAGTATCAATCTTCTTATTATTGTGAACATTGTTTAAAAATGCAACTGCACCTTTATTCCATAAATACCACATCACATTTTCAAAAATTGTATAATGCCAGCTCAATTTCTGTGCAATTCATCATCATGCGAATACGCAATAAAAATCAACCAGAAGCACGAACACACGATCAACTTAGGGCATAGCCAGTTTCTTCTTTGTATATATTAATGGTATATTTAGTATTTAAAATGCTAAGCAAATGTATCCTTAATAATCTTGAATTGCCCTGTAACGCATACCTATCAATAAGTGATATTATTACCTTTTAAATGAAAATTGCATTCGTTTTATTGTACCTTTATAATAGACGTCATTCCCAAGAATAATAAAAACGTATTTGTACCCAGTGATCATCCTCCTTGTCGTCATTCTTTTGGAGTTGGTGATGTGTGTCTCGAAAATGAAATCATAAATAAAAAATGCAGTTGCTCGTGATATCTGCATGTGATTATGCAAACCCAAATGGAGGAAAGGCATTTCTGCGCATGTTTTAAAACGTGCTCCCAAGCTCTAAAAAGACACGGCGCAGTGTTTGGGCAGGTGGATCAAGACAACTGGGTGAAACGGTGGACTTTGAAATGCACAGTTTTATAATGCAGCGTGAAAAATTTGCTTATTTTTATGGGTGGGGCGGATCCATCCGACAAAATGGCAAAATTATGAGAAGTGAAATAAAAAATTAAATAAAGTTGCAATTTCAAAGATAGTCTCAATGCAATGAAAACTTGGGCTTGTGCTCGTGACGAGTTTATTATACCAACCCCGAGATAAAAATACCACAATCTTTCTTCTCACACAAAAACAAAAGATATGCGAGCGAATTCTTCCATCTCATTAACTTGATTACGGAAATGAACAACATGTGACAATGCATTTTGTCTTGAGGAGTCATTTACGAAAATAATTTGGCCAACTTTGTGTGCAACAACACTGCAGTGTGACCAATTTCATTTTGAGAGAAAAAAAATGTCTCATTCAAAGTCTGATGTAGCGTGGCGGCTTGTCAAACAGGAAATGTGGAGATGGCTGTAGCATAGTTATGCTCATCATCATATCAAATCATCACCCGTGTCATCCTCTCCTTTTTCCAACATGAGAAAAATGTGTACCACAGGTCAGCACAAGAGAGCCACTCTATCCTTCTTTTGGGGACTTGATAGCATTACATAACAAATCAGAATGTGTGCCCTCATCAAAGGAATCAAGATGATTAAGGATGATGATGCCGATGATGATAATTTTATTGCAATAATCAACCCACACATGTGCATTCACACGACATAAATTTGCAATTTTTTTTGTTTCTTGCGATCAAACTAGGTGAACAATGTGAAGTACCTGTTGGGTGCCTAATTTTACATTTGGGGTAGAATTCCAAATTTTCACCCTTAAAGTTTCAAATAAGCTGATGGTGATGATGACGCTCATCGCTGAAGATAAGTTGCATGAAGAAGACAATGCGGACGATAAAAGGCAATACGTGTTTTATTACGTACAAGAAAATGAAAGGAACGCACTTCAGCTTCAAGTAGTAAAACTATTTGCGGCATGCATATTCAATGAATCAACGAAATCATATGAAGAATTCAAAAGTGTGGATTACGTAACGGATTTCTGCAAATGACCAAATATTGAAATTTTGGATTTAATATTTTTCAAAAATTGTATCAAGGTATATAGCAGAAAGAGCTAAAAGCACTTTAATTGAAAGTTGGCGAACAAGAGAATGAGAAAGTTTCGTTGTGACAATGATAGAAAGGGTGAGATTAGACCCGCATGTCTCCCCTTCCTTCCCCATCTTACTTTAATCATAAATCGAGAAAGATATGAGCCGTTGAAAATATTCATAAAAAGTCTTTAATAAAACGTCTTTACGCGGAGACGCATAAAATGACTAAAGTCAGAGATCAGCTACGCAACGATCAGATTTTAAATTGCACTTTCTTTATGTCTCGCGAAAAAGGAAGAAATCATCTTCGATTATCATTCTTCGAGGTGCGTATCGACTATTGACGTTGTCTGCTGCATAATAAAAGCTGTCACGTAAAGAATAATTCAATTACAACAATACTCGTTTTTTGAAATAAGCTGGAGCACCTTGTGCTGTTGGCAAGCGCTAGATTTTTTTGCCAGGCCACCAAAGTAGTCTCAGAAATTGAATTAGGCAAGAAACCTGATGTGAGCACGAAACATGCCCTTTCGTTTTGGTCATACATGGTATACGTGGATGCCTAATTCGCAGGAAAATTGACTCATTAACACAAAGTATGTAATAGCATTAAAAGCATTTTATGAAATGTGCCGTCATGCAAATTTATTAAATTAAGTATATTTTACCCAAACTGTAGCCAAAGTTTCTATCAAACTGTTTTGACATCTTTATACTATCAACTTATAACCGACCTAAAAAGTGTATATGAACATATTCATGTGTGCGAAGTCCACACTAATCCATAAATTCAGTTATCGTGGTCATTCAAACCACGCCAATTTGTGCTTGTATGGTGCAACCTATACAGTTTGAGTCATTTTACAGTAAAACATTACGAATGGTCGCAGCAACATTTTAATTGAAAAATCATATTTTTGAATAGCAATTGCAATAATAGTAATTGCCAGAGTAAATAAATATTATGCTAATGAATTTGGCAAGCAAATGTACAAGATAATAAATGCTTAATATATGCTGACATATTTAGCTAAAGATTTAAACAATGCGAGAAAAAAGTGAATAAAAGCCTTTGAAATTCTGGTTAAAAACCTGTATCATTTCTGCAATATTTTTGATTTATGGGCGATTTGTCATTTATATTTGCTGTTTCTTTGACTGGAAGCATGCGTAAGAACGAAATTGATTTACGGGATAAAAACACCGAATAAGAATAAAGCATACAATTTCTTTGGTCTTTTTACGCCAAACATTTGTGTAAGTGCATAGATTGATCTTCCAATACATATGTATACTGGTAACTCTAGTGCGAAAGTCTTGCCGAATTTGCAATTTAAAAAGGAAGGGCAATGGGTGCAATGTTTTGTTATTTGTAAAGTTTGGCCAGACGGAAAATTACTTTTTTTTAAATTGTCGGCTACCCTTTAGAGACTAAACTCTTGTGTAATTCTCCCATTAAAATTTCTCAGTTTACTTTTGCTTACCCAACATGTGCTTATTGCTTACACTTGAAAACATGTGAAAACACTATTAACTCGGAATGTTAATTACTCTAAACCGCAAATACGTACGTAAAATGAATCTTGGTCATACCTTTTAGTCATCCCTTCACTTTTTTCAATAATTTTAAAAACGTCTTAAAATGTCTTTATAGTTTTTTGTCTCATGTTATGCACAGTGTGCATTGCACACGCTGCTAAAAGAGCTGCTATACAAACAGCAATACTCAAATCTCGATTACTAATCACAGGGTTCATTCTATTTCCATAAATTACTGATTGATAGGTAATGTCATTACCATGCCATAATTATCAAATAATAGACTCAAATGTGCAAGCAGAGAGAGGCTTATAAATAAATCCGCCGTGAGCTTCGCCGGACAAAACAATGCATATGCAAGTAAAATCATACAAGACAAAAATTTATAAGCCATGATTAGAGGGTGTCACTGTGCAATCTGCTTCATTTAATGCGTACAACAACTTTTAAAAGGCCATTAAAATGCAAAAAAAGCTCTGAACAATTTTCAGTTGAGTCGTAGCACAATACGAAAAACAAGACGGAGTTTGACATGAGAATGAGACACGGAATAATATGTCCTTAAATCATCACGCAGATACATACGATATGTCATAACAGACCTCCTACACTTATTACGGCAGATCACAGAGAAGAAACCGCCGAGACAAAACAATTGTTCTCGCACTATTTACATTTATTGTTTTCCTATTGTCATTGCATTGTTGGATCAATGTTATTTCGTGTCATATGTAATTACTTTTATGACTAAAAATAGACACCCATGTTTAAAATAATGGGCCTTTGGGGAAGAAAATGCGGCACTCCAGTAGGTTCCTCCCTCCACTTAATTAGGCAACAAGATGGAGAAGTACGTAATAGCTATTTTCAAAGTGGTGGTCGACGACAATGCTACAACATGTACGATTCATATATTTGACATATATATTTCCCTTCTTGACAAATCACCAGGGACGTAAAATATGTATGCAACTTACTCTAAGGTCTTTCGTAATACTTCATGTTCATACATATTCCAGATCCGTAAACCACAAAGTACTTTAAAAAAATTCTCAGCCCAATCACATTTTAGTTTAGTCAAATTTGCAACGCACGTACGGATCCTCATTGAATCGATTTCCTCCCATCATTTTACAGGTCATTGGGCAAATGCACGATGCAGATTTACTCATTGATGGTTGCAATTTTTGAAAGGAACCAAATGTGACTCACATTTCCTTGAGCCGGAGACAGGGCGCAATATACGCTCTCCGCAGTGCCAAAACACATTTCGACGGGGTTGATGGCTGATGGAGGTGTTGGTGACTCAATCGCAAAGCATTTTAGACAAATTTTGCTTTCATTTATTTATGCGCATGAATAAGATGAAGTAAGCAGTGTAGAAGGACATTTTTTGCAACTTTTTTCTTGGCACTGCAGTGCAGAGATTCTCTACCTGAAAATTAGTATGCAGCAGGAGCATCTCTCTCATCCATTCTCCATGTATCGATCGATCCATTTACACTGCTTCAGCAGCAACAATTGAAGCCACTACCGCAACAATCCCTGACTGATTGTCGTTTTCAACTCTGTCAATAAAGCGATAAACAATGTGCGTAAGGTAATAGCTTACGTGGGACAATACGCAACTCGATTTATGCAGATGAGAGCTTCTGCTCAGATCTTTGTTCGAGACGTGGATGTCGCGCGTGGCATCCTATTATTAACGACGAAAATACGTTTCGATAATGATTTGGGAGATGATGACCCTAATTCTATTTATTTGTGAACTCAATGGATAGATGAATTGATTCAATGGGGTTTGCCATGCAGTCGCAGGGTTTTATATATATTTTTTTGCCAAGACGAAATCAAATTGTGAGAGAAGACACTTTTTTTTACACATGTCAAGTCCCAATGGGGCACTCTGCCACCAAGACATTCGTCGTTAAAAAGGTTTAGTATTTGCAAAGAAGATGTAACCTTCTGAAAAAATAATAATAGTAATGATTATCTCGTCTTTGGCAATTTCAAACAAAAGGGATTGCATAAAAAAAGGTATGATGAATAGGTATGAGGTAGAGTGCAAGGGGGCTGCGGCTGGGGTGCATCCAAATGTCAGCGTTTGATTACCTTCCCTACCTCTGCTCTCTTGCCTTGCATTCCTTTTATGACAGGAGCCGAAAGGAATATACGAAAACTGTAATTACCCGTGTGCATCGATGATTCCATTTCTCATTCCGTCTCCTTTTGGAAAACATTACATTTTTTCGGCAAAGATGATTACAAGAGTGGTGATGAATGCATGGCGAAAATGGCAACAGTGTCGACGGCTATTAACTCTTATCAAAAGATATTATGGAAACTAGAATACCTATGCTAATTTTTTATGCTGCTAATCCATCCGATGCTCAATGTTAAATACCTACTTAAATCTTTTCAATTCTTATTAACCATGCATTGTTAAAACGTCAAACAGAGGCGATGTAGAAGATCATGTCTTCAGAGAAATGAATTATCTCTCCGCTATTGTTGATTGTCAACAGACCAATGAGTTGCGTCAATCTATTGGAATTTTATTTCAAAATCCTACTCCCTGTCATTCTCCTCACCGTGTGATTTGGAGGAAAAAGACTTCTCGCATGCATGAGTATTAGCGAGGAAACCAATTCCCGCCAGCCATGCAGAGTCCAACAAGCTAATGAAGAAGTCAGCGTGTGTGTGAGAACCACGAATAATTGAATCTATCGTGGTTATGCTAATTGTAAATAAAATATATGCAACATTCAAAGACGCCTCTTGAGTTTGTTGGTAAGGAATAAAAAAAGTTTCAAAGGAGGTACAAAAGTGCAAGTCCCCATTTAATCTTCATCATCGACAAGCCCAATGATTCTGTCAGAGGAGAGAAATGAATGGGTTTTACGGTATGCCATGTGTATTAAATCCATCTTTTCTTGCCTACCCTCAAATACCTACATTGAAAAAAAATTAGCAGAAGCTTGAACAGTACAAGACAAGCGTACGAGAAGTTTAAATGAATGGAACAATAACAATGTCAATTATTACTGTCACCATCGTCATATCATAATGATCCCCATCAGTTTCAGCAGGCAACTCTCGTGTTCTTCAGGCTAAATAGACATGGGAGAAAATTAGTCTCAAAATTTATGTCCCATGATAAGTTCAAATGTTTGAAACCTGAGCTGAGTCGAGAAAAAAAACTGCATCTTCATGGCTTCAGGGCACACCTTCTTCAGTTTAAAAGCTCGCAAAAGATTTTTTCTCTCGATTCTCCCGTGACTCACAAAGCTCCCTTTGAATCTTTAAAGGGACAATGAGCCTTAATCGGCTCCCCAACAATCACCCTTTATATTTCCCATGCTTATGCATTGTGATGAAATTCTGAGAGATGAAAAATTAAATGGAAAAGGTGGTAATTTACTTCTTTGTCTAGAGGAAAATGTTATTAAGTAATTGTCTATGCAGCGAAAAAAAAATTGCATAAGCGTGTCAATGTGAATCTTCTGAAAGCAAGACTTGTTTAAAAGAGCTTTTGTATGTATGTACCCGTTTGCCTGCATAAATTCTGTTCAAGTTTCAATACGTATCCATTAGAGCTGCATTTGACTCTCGGAGAAATATTAGTTTATTTATGAGTTTGACGTTTGGAATTGGAGGCAGTAACAACAATCTTCTTCTACCACCACCGGCAGGAGTGAGGCAGGCGGATTCAATGACCCGAAGAAATATGACTTGTTATTGTGAATTGAAATTGCAACGAATGAATTGCGGTTCAAAATGAGATATTTTGCAAATGCAATGCAGATGTGCAATATTTGCAGTCACTCCAAGTTTTAAATATTCATGATGACAGTACTTAAAAGCGATAGATTTGACTTGATGAAGTTCTTCGAAGAAATATATGATGATGGCTTGGTACTTAGCAGACCATCCTTTTAACGACCACCTCATCACTGTTTTAAAATTGAAGGTGAGGAAATAGTCACAGGAGATGAGTGTATACATATACCTACAAAAGTGATTTTGGATGCATGTTATATGCATTTTTACATTATTTTGCCAATTATGGGATATAGCTTGCGAAGACAAATTGAGTGGAGATTTTTGAGTAAATGAATTCGTCCACGCATTTTTTTTGCACGAAATTATTTGCACCACTTCAACAAATTCCTGGTTCGATTTGCATAAGTATGTCACCTGCAACGTAACGCACGTTGAAGAATTTCCCAATGGTCAAGTTGAGCCTGTTAAAAACACTTTGTGCATACCATCCTGTCACTTTCAGATATCCTGTTTAATTAAGAAAAACAAATATCAATTTGCCATTGATTTATTGCACTTTCCAGAAGGAAATGCAAGTCGCATCTTGCATTTATGTTAAAAATTGCAAAGATTCTTAAAATGTTTTGCTTTGGCAGGCTGCGCGGGTCACCTTATCGCTTATCTTCCTTCATAATTTCGTACTTTTAGGTGACAACCTGAATGCAATTTAAAACTTGCAAATGGTAGTTAACTAATTATTTATCTATGCGTCAACGGTAACTACAGAAGATAGGTTCCCTTCGAAAAGAATAATTTCTACGCAATAAGAAAAGTTCGTCCGCTCGGTTGTCTTTCCCCATTGAGAATGCTC
>JAHZMY010000105.1:0-12971 GCA_027743915.1 Seira sanloemensis
CATACCCACATCAATTCATCTAGTTTACCAAAATTTTCAAATGGATGGTAAATTGGTGACGAATTTGAAAGTGATGGTAAATGGGTGACGAATTTGAAATTGATGGTAAATTGGTGACGAACATGAAATTGATGGTAAATAGGTGACGAATTTGAGATTGATGGTAAATTGGTGACGAACATGAAATTGATGGTAAATGGTTGACGAATTTGAGATTGATGGTAAATGGGTGACGAATTTCAAATGGATGGTAAATGGATGACGTATTTTGTCTGTTCACGAAATTTAAATGGATGCCAAATGGATGACGTTCACCAATTTCATCCCTTCACCTAATCCACCACTTCAGAAAAAACTCGAACCCCTTTTTCCATCCCTCAACCTAACCCACGTCAACAGCCAAAATTCGACCCCTTTTTCCACCCCTTTACCCAATCCGTTTCTACAGCCAAAACTCGAACCGCTTTTTCCATCCCTTAACCTAACCCATCACTACAGCCAAAATTCGAACCCCGTTTTCCATCCCTTTACCTAATCCACCACTCCAGCCAAAACTCGAACCCCTTTTTCCACCCCGTAAATCAATCAACCTCTACAGCCAAAATTCGAACCCCGTTTTCCATCCCTTAACCTAATCAACCTCCGCAGCCAAAACTCGAACCCCTTTAAACATTCCTTAACCTAACCCACTTCTACAGCCAAAACTCGAACCCCTTTTTCCATCCCTTAACCTGACCCTACTCTCCAGCCAAAACTCGAACCCCTTTAAACATTTCTTAACCTAACCCACTTCTACAGGAAAAACTCAAACCCCTTTTTCCACCACATAACCTAACCCACTTCTACAGCCAAAACTCGACCCCCTTTTCCATCATTTCTTGGGAATTTGAAAATCGAGAATTTGACACCAAAGTCGGTCCTTTACTATGATCTGCTTGCAGGGTTTATCTAATTCCTTCTGGGATATTTTTACCGCAAAGAACTCAAAACAAAAGCTACTCCTTCATGTAAGGTTGGGTATTTTTCCAGTCCCATTTTTTCCAATGAGATGGGGAAAATGGTTTTCCGGGAAAATATCCACAACATGTAAAACAAGCAAACCTCTGCTGATTGCATTACCTAATTTGTTATATAAGATCTTCCCACTATTTATATAGTGCATCTGGAGTTTTAGATAGGTTTAAGCAGTAAGTCTTCGGACGTCTAAAACAGGGTTTCCCTAGTCTAACCGGTATTTACCCTTTTATTTATTTTCTGCCTATAACACTGCTGACAACTGCAAATTCCTGCGTACAAAGATGGCAACCCCACGAGTGTGGATGAACTGGAGGCGTTTATCTTGGGGATTTAAATTCGAAACAAGGATCAATCTACAATAGATCGACGGTGAATACAGAAAATTCGCTAAATGCTCAGATTTCGTCTGGAAAAATGGCTGTATGCTGTGTATTTTAAATAGCATATAGCCCCTTTTCCCAGACGACGTAAAATACATTTAGCCATTTTTCCAGACGACACTTTGGGCAGATCGCCAATTTTCTGTATTCACCGTCGATATTTTCAGTTTAATTTGCTGCCATCTTCAAAAGGCATTGTAGATACTCGATTCTGTATTGATGATGGCTCAAAATAAACCAGAATCGACACATCGTTCTTTCTTTCATCTTGCTTTCCTTCATCTTTGACGTATTTGTAGTCAGAGGAGCATATTTTACTATAGTTTTGAAGGCAGGTGCGCTTTGTCAATTCCAACATATACTTTAATTAGCATTTTTTTCTTTTAGCCACATCCACATTAGGCAGTTCAATGCAATCACGTTGCTTTAATGAAGACTCACACGAATGCCAATTTTCTTCTATTCAACAAATCCAGTTCTTACCTGTTGCATCACAGCACATTAACTTGTTAACAGCGTCCTATGCTAGAGCAGGTTAGACGCTTGACGTGGTCCGACAACTGCACAACGATCCCACTCTATCTTGAACAGTGGGTCAAGGAGAGACACGTCGACTTTATTCAGGCTCTCTCATTCAATGGTCTTTTGTGTGATTACGCAATTCCGCAAAAAATGTTAATGCAAATACTGACTAGTGCCTGCTATTATAGAGTGATAGGAAAAGAATGGTGGAAGAAAGATTTAAGGGTTAATGTTGACACACAGTTTTTTTAAACAAAGGAGTGAGGAAGTCACTTTATCAAGATTCGCGCAACTCGGGCATCGTTTCGTCAACGGAACATGGGGGATGACGCGTCAGGTTTTTTTTCGTGAATTATGTGTATCTCAGATTGCTCCTCATTAAAAGTTGTCCTAGAAAAGAGGAAGCAAAAAATCTCATATCTCCCTATTTTGAGAATTCTTAATGCATTTTGGAATGGTCAATTACTTTGTCAAATGATTCTCTTGCAGCCACCTTTCGACTTTACAAGATTTGTAAGAAGACTAAAAGTGCATCAACTTGTGTGACTTGAAAGAATTTTGGAAGAATATTTATTGTATTTTTGCATACACTTACTATGACTTCATAAAATTATTATTATTTAATCAAAAATCAGGATTTTAATTTTGTCCAAAATTCCTTCAAACCACACAAGTTGACGCACTTTTCTGTCTTCTTACAAATCAAACGTAAAGTTGACATGCGACTAGAGAATCATTGGGCAAAGAAATTGACCATTTCCGAAATACATTGAAAATACGGAAAATGGGGTGATATGAGATTTTTGTTTTCTCTTTTCTGTGACAACTTTCAAAGTGGAGCAACCTGAGATTCTAATAATTTACAAAAAAAACATGAAGATTTGTCTAGTGGGATGGGAGAAGCGCTTTTCCCGGAAAATGGTTCAAAATCTCTAAAAAATTTCAAAATGTCCGCCTAATTTATGTTATGTTGCAAGGTTACGTCATGTCCTTAATACTTTAAGGTTGTTTCCTTCGTCACTTAACTACACATATTGAAACCGAATCAAGAGATATGTAAATAATAATAATAATAATTCAGTCCATAATTTGTCTCACAATGACGTCAGCCTTTGCGCACCGCGTAATTTTGTTTTTAACGCCCCGGATGTGATTTTTTGGCACAGGATCTTGCCTGTATTTACCAATTTTAGTTTTTCCATAATTTCGCGCATTAAATCCCACACTAGACGAGTAAATCTTCCAAAGTTTATTTCAAACCAAAAGTTTATTTTTTTCCATTTTATCCAATTTTTGTATGCACAATAAATTCCTGTGTACTACCAAGTTTTTGAAAAACCTGGCAGCCCCCCCCCGGTCGACATATTTCTTAGTTTGGCCTTTTACGCTCTTGGCGAACACCAGAAGGAGTCTGCGCTGTAGTGACGACCCTACACTTCGTCCTGCGTCCATCCTTAGACAATCTGTTACATCGTCTCCCTCCAGCGACGACACGGTCGAATGACCTCCGACCAGCTTCGGCAGGAGTGTCTTCGACTCTCGCTCGCTTGCTCCGGACTATCGGGATAGTGGCGCTGGAACTCGCAGATATGGTGGACACGATTGATCCTCGTCGATCTCGCTCACTCTCAAGATCCCTAGGGGAGATGGCATAGGCTGGTTGGGCCACGCCCTGGTTGCAGAGTAGCTGAAGTGCTTCAAATTGCCCCGACAGTTGAAAAACGTTGACGAGAAGCGAGTAACCTGCTTTGTTTGGGGACATTAGGAGGCGGAGATAGAATAGCATGGCTTTGAACTCCGGGTCTTGGCCCTGAAAAAATATTTAAGAAAATGAGAGTGTGCTCCTGTTTAATTATGTGGTGGGTCCTGTCGTTTTCAATGGCTTTTGAAGGAGAGTATTTTTTTAGTGTGGAAATCGGGGAAAAACTAAAACTGGTATTTACCGGCAAATACCGGTATTTACCGTTTTGGAATCTTTGTAAAAATTATCACGAAACTGCTCCACCAAAAACTGCCTGTGCGAAAACTGCCAGTACTAAAACTCGCAGTAAGAAAACTGCCAGTTTAAATTTTACTAATTTCATACGCATTTTTCGAACGTTTGATCTGGCAGTTTTCGCACTGGCAGTTTTCGTACTGGCAGTTTTCGTACTGGCAGTTTTTGTATGGCCGTTTTCGTATGGCAGTTTTCCTGAAACTCTTTAAAATAGCAGGCGGTCAAGCCCTGAAGACACAAGAAATATCACATAATTGATTCGACTAATAAGCTCCATCAGGTGCAAATTAGCCCAGATCATAATGAAACAGGAGCACATTCCATTTAAAGCCAAGGAGCCAAGAAAAAATACATTTGAAGCATAACTAGCCACGTTTGTTAAACCTGGACTTACCGGAATGCTATCAATCAGAGCCACATCTCGCAACTGCAAAACCTGACCCAATTGAAACACCGCTAGGAAAGCCAAGTCGCACTTAGTACAGGCGATAAGCATGTGCAGATTTCGGGTGATCCTCGATTTCTCATCGCTCTCCACCCGTTCTTCAGACTTCAAGAAAGTTTCAGTGATTATTGCGTAATTTCACTTTAAAAGTTGAAAATTTAAATACATTTTAAATACAGTTTTTTCATCAAGTTACCAAAAAATTGGAGCCGCAGAGCGACGCCGGCCCGGGCCTCGCTGAAAGTAGTTTCAGCGCGTCCGTCTGCCTCATGGCCCTTAGCACGCTGAGAAGGAGGTCGTAAGCGTTGCTCTGGGGTGACTTGAGCAAATGCCAATAAAAGACGGCCGCCATCATCTCGGCTCCCGCGCCTTCCTGTTGACAAGCGAAGAAAGGGAGAGAAAAATTATCATAAATGCAAGTTTGACAATCGCGCATATTTTTTTTAGAAAAATAAACTAGCAAATGGAATCGAAGTCAAATATACAGCAATGGTTTTAATTTGGGCGACATCCCCCGGCCCGAGTCCGTTCCCCGAGTCGAAGACACCGAGAAATGAAGAGTCACAATTCGTCTTCATTATGAGACCGTAGAGATTCTTCCGAATTCGTGCTTGTTGCCAACGTTCAGTCCGTTCCCCGACTCGAAGACACCGAGAAATGAAGAGTCACAATTCGTCTTCATTATGAGACCGTAGAGATTCTTCCGAATTCGTGCTTGTTGCCAACGCTCCATTCTGCTTCAAGCAAACTGAAACCAATTAAAATCAGTAAATATAATCAACTGACATCATATTGTATGAAAATTCAGAATGAATAGCACTGTTGGTAATATTTTGTGCCGAAATCAGGGAAACCCGCCCATTGGTATAAATATACCGATATTAACTGGTTATTACTGGCCCAAAAACCTAGCTTACCCTTAGTTTTCACTGGCCTTCGCAAATTTTATATTTTTACGGACTACAACACTACAACTAAAATCTGCTTTCGAATGCATATTCACTACGTCAAGCTGAAACGTCGCATACGGAAAGTTCCCATTTTACTTGTATTTAAGTCTAGCAGCAGGTAGTTCCCTAATATTCTCGTCCGTATGATTTGCCGAAGCGTAATCGCATTTTTTGCAAACTAGTGAAAGCCATATTTAATTTTTTTTGCAAACTGGCGGAAGCCATATTTTGTTATTTTTTTGCAAATTGGTGAAAAGACTATTCCATGTTTTGGCAAAAGCGAAAGCATTATTCTGTTTGTTTTTTGAAAACTGGTAAATTACATAAAATTTAATTTAAAAGATTTAAAAAAACAGAACAAATATTTTCTAAACACTTGTGCGATATGCTTTACATCAAAATCGTTTGACCAATTTCAAAATTCAATCCGCCGGTTTAAAAAAATTAAATAAGGCTTTTGAGTTTTCCCAAACATGGAATAGCACGCTAACAGCTTTGCCATAAATTGGAGCAGGCTTTCTAGATACCAGTTTGCAAAAAATGGAATGAAGCTTCAACGAGTCATACAGTGGAAAATACCCAGTGGCTTGGGGAATTCGCGGAAAAAATAATTTTATCCATACGGTATAGGTTTTGGACAGTTCTAGACATGATCTTGGGAAAAGCGTTTTTGGCAAAAAAAAAATTGTAAATTTTATATATCTCAAGTTAAGGTTGAAATGAAGGAAAAGCCAAAATATGCAGACGTCGGTAAAATGCGATACATACTGACATCGGACACTGTTTCGGACATCCTGAACCTGTGGCTACACCAAACTGTCCTCAAACACAATGCCATATGCTGAATGGAAAAATGGGGTAACTTTATTGGCCTAACTCAATGTTTGACAAATTATGCAAAGCATTCAGCGGACTTTCGGACATTTTTGAGTGTTGTGCATTTTGGGTTAATGTATTTGAATTAAAACCGTTTATCCCCCATTGTGAAAAAAGCTTAACGTGGGAAAATCCCACCTCTGTTCTAAAGTTAGAAGGTTTCCTGAAGTGCAAAATCAGAAATTTCCTGCTATCCGGTAAAAGTTACCCAGTGATAGGTCCTATAATTTGGCTTTAGAGATTAAATACCACGTCACTTATTTATTTTAATGTCACCAAGAATTGTCAATCAAAATTACTTACTTCTCTCCTGTCCTTATTGTCTTAAGAAGGAAATTGCTTTTTGCGTTTTTAAAACAACTTTCAGACTGGATACCTCAGACTTTTGCTACTTGTGAAAAACTAATTTCTTTGTAAGCACAATTCATTGCAGCTGCCACCATTGTCATGCAATTACAATGGGCACTATTAAATATTTGTTACACATATCAAGCCCATTGTGTTTCGATATTGCATGAAGGCCGTAGGATGGTTGGAGACGCTAGGAACAATTCGGGCTTTTCCTAGAAGTTGAGTGTTTTTGTTTTATAATATGTCAAAATATGTATTTGTCAGTCTGCTTCATATGCCTTTACTGGTAGTTTGCTGACAAGAAATTGAGATTACCCGTGAAATCAGTATATTATATAATATGTATTTGTCAGTCTGCTTCATATGCCTTTACTGGTAGTTTGCTGACAAGAAATTGAGATTACCCGTGAAATCAGTATATTTATGCAGACTAAGAGTAAGTTTGTAATTGTTTTGATGATATTTCCTCGAAATTAAATTTATTGACTCATTTCTGCAAAAAATCAGAACCTTTTTTTTTCTCCGGTAAGGAGCTTTGGAAGTTTGCAAAGGTTAGCTAAATCCCTTGTCACTAGGTATCGGCAGATCATTGAATGCCGACAAGGAAAATTCTTAGTGACACTTTCAATGACGATTATCTAATATCGATAAGGACATAAGGCTGTATACAATTCAATGTACATTAGAAGCTTTGTGATTTACGTCCTGCATTCATGCATTTTAAACTAGCTGAAAAAGTGTTTTACAAATTGGAAATACTTTTCTCGACCTTTTCACCTGGGATTTAAAATGTAATTGGTACTTAAAACTACATTTAGAGATTTAAATTCTCTAAATGTACAATGTATTCAAAAAAATATTTTTTAAACTTGTGGAGTAGCGCATTGTAAACAAATTGAGCTGAGTTTTAATTTTTTTTACTATAATTTAATTTTAATACGTTTCTATCATAAACGACGAATCTGAGCCAATTTATACTTTACGTTGTCTGTGTATTTCTTTATCGGTATTCGTTAGCAAGTCAACTTGTTTAGCGGTATTTCCTAGTGACACTGCTCGATAGTGTTAGTGATGATTCATTTCAAATCGAAAATCCTAGCGGGGACACAATGTGTTGGAAAATTGGCTCTTAGCATAAAATTTTTCTCTTTGCAATACCTGAGCCCAGGCAAATTCAAGTCCAGTCAAAAGTATTTTAAGTGGGCGTCGCCCTTACCCATGAATACGGAAAAGGAGAATCGAGGAGAATTTGGCAATGGTGTCGTTCTCCATGGCTTGTGCTCTCATTTCGATTCCGCGATAACACTCTTATACGATAACACGCCTGTATGATAACTCGCCTATACGAAAACTCGCTTTTTTAAAAATCCGGTAATTTCTATGTTAAAATAGTTATTTTATCAAATTTTATGCAGACGAGTTTTCGTACTGGCGAGTTTTCGTACAGGCGAGTTTTGGTACAGGCGATTTATCGTAGGGGCGAGTTTTCGTTTGGGGCGAGTTTTCGCGGAATCCAAAAACTCGCCTATACAAAAACTTGCCTGTACAAAAACTCGCCCCTACGAAAACTCGTCTATACGAATACTCGCCTAAGCGAGATTCGTCTAAACAAATTTCGTCCCTACGAAAACTCGCCTTTTTAAATTCCGGTAATTCCTATGATAAAATAGGCGTACAGGCGAGTTGTCGTATGGGTGAGTTTTGGTACAGGCGAGTTTTCGTGCAGGAATTCAAAAACTCGGCAGCGCGAAAACTCGCCTGTACGAAAACTCGCCTTTTTAAAAATCCGGTAATTTCTATGTTAAAATAGTTATTTTAATCAAATTTTATGAAGCAGAGTTTTCGCGCTGCCGAGTTTTAGGACTCCGCGAAAACTCGCCTGTACGAAAACTCGCCCTTCAACAACGCGCCTGCGAATACTCGCCTGCAGAAACTCGCCTGTACGAAAACTCGCCCATACGACAACTTGTATTAATATATAGAAATTGGGATTATTTTAAATCCTTATTTCAGAAACAGGATTGGACATTGAGCCAGTTGTTCAGGTATGTGCGGATTTTGCCGGTAGCAAACATGCTTAGGTCGTTTTCACGTCAACACTGAAATGAAACGAGAAAATTGCCATGTACATTGTTTCATGTATCTCGTGCGGAGTTATATCCACTATACTTGACGTTCAAAAGACGTTTGTTGCCCGACTCGAATTGCGGTTAAGTGACAATTTTTGCTCACTGCAAAAAATTGCCCTTGTGACTGTCGCCATGGAATGGGTTTAGCTGTCATATTTGGTATGTCATTGGTACAGCTTCTTCACTTTTGCTTTTTCCTCGTCAGTGCTTTAACGCAACGCCCAACCCACAAGTTTGTGGTTTTACCCAATTCATGCTTAGACCAGATCACGACACGGCTTAGTTGTAACTAGTGTTGAGGGTTCACTCAGCCACAGGTTTTCCCAGTGGGATGGAAAACACTGTTTTCAGGCAAAGGTCGGATGCTGGCCAAAACTGTCCAAAGCGTGCACCTTTTTGCATTGCACTATTTATCTCACAATGCACCCATCCATTAATATTATTCTAATTTTTACATTGGACAATTCTGTGAGGTTGATTTTGGACGTCTAAAATGGTAAATATTATTATTTTCCGGTAAATACCAATTTTAGTTATCCCAGCCATACAGGCGACGCCTATCTTAACATAGAAATTACCGGATTTTTAAAAAGGCGAGTTTCGTATTGGCGAGTTTTCGTGCAGGCCAGTTTTCGTAGGGGCGAGTTTCAAAATACTTTTGGCCGTTTGAGAAGGTTCAAAAAAGAGATGAAAAATACGCATTTCGTATTTCAAATTCATTTATTTTGCCCAGGTCTTTATACACAGTGATGGCCTAAGTTCTGAAACGTACTTTTAAGCCTGAATATCTCGGTAAAATGAAACCATACGCAAAAACTAAGACCACCATTAGAAAGATGACACAATTTTACATCTGAATAGATGCAGATATGGGTTATATGGTCAAGAACAAAAACGTACTGAGAGTTGATAGGTCCGAGGATTGTCGCTTGTTTCAATAGACAACGAAAGTGGCTACGATATTTTTTTATATTCAGGATTTCAAAAGCTCAGTATGGTAGGACCTATAAAATATTGCACTTGGATCATTTAATTAAAGCCTTGTGAATATAGGGACATGCACTACATATTACTAACATGCTCTGCTGGCTCTCCAGAGCCTGCGAAGTGGTACAATGTAAGAAAGTAGACTAATTTTGCATCTCTTGCCCTGGCGACTAGATGAAAAGCTTAAATACATTTTTTCTTCCTGCAGGAGAATGGCGATATCTTGTGTTTTGTTGCCAGCATACACAGAAATATTCAAACCTAAACTATTTTTCACAAAGCCAGTCGACATTAATTTTTGGCCGCGTGGCACGGTCCCAAACTGAAATAATAGTTCTGTTTTGACAATGCAATTTTTTTAAGATTTAAGACTTTTCTCCTGAAAACCGACTAAAGAGAGCTTACCTGAAGTCTTTTGAGCAATATCACATGAACAGACATCTAAAACTACGCTGCTGCTGGTTCGGAGAGCATCAAAGGTGGGGCAAGTTGAGAAATGCCCTATAATTTACGTTTGGTGTCATAAAACTTTCAAAAACCAAGGAAATTTTTCGGTGCCTACACATAACATTGCTGAATCTCAGTTCTTTCTTACCAACATTGCCCAAGATCTTTATTGCTGTTATTAATATTATTGGAAGCGAAAAATGCAAAACTTCCAAATTTCATGAAAAGTCACGACTAATTTTCATCGGATGTGCAAGGCTGGCATATCCGTATTATGGATTTTCTAATTATTTCAGGTGGCTCACATTGTACTCCAAGGAGTGCTCTACAAGATCCACAGCTTAAATTTGGGTGTTTCTAATGTTTATAGAATTGGGAGCCAGATTTGAAAAATTCATGCGGCGTGCTGAGAGCATGTTGGGAGTTCGACTACATTCAATCCCTAGCAAAAGCGGATGCAGTATTTTGAATTTGTCAAAGTACTATCGGCATCAGTAGAATGTGGGTTACATGTGAGCGAAGAAATTAGCCAATTCGAGCTACTCATGCAAGAGTTATGATCAATTGAATCCGTTTCAGAACTTATGCCACCACTGTGTATACAGGCTCCATCCGATTTGCGCAGGATAGGAAAACTTGTCGAAGAATTATGTTTCAGTTATATCCATTAATGATGCCAATTAAAAATTCAAGTTCCGTTTCAACTAGTGTTGGAATCTGGGAAAAACGAAAATTGGTTATTGCCGGAAAATAATGGTATTTTCCACTTGAGACGTCCAAAATCTACCTCCCCAGAATTGTTCAATGTAAAAATTAGAATATTCTTAATGGCTGGGTGCATTGTGAGATAAATAGTGCAATGCAAAAAGGTGCACGCTTTGGACAGTTTTGGCCAGCATCCGACCTTTGCCTGGAAACAGTTTTTTCCATCCCACTGGGAAACCCTGTGACTAGGTGAACCCTCAACCATAGTTACAACTAAGCCGTTTGGTGATCTGGTCCAAGCATGAATTTGGTAAAACCACAAACTTGTGGGTTCGGCGTTGCGTTCAAGCGCTGACGAGGAAAAAGCAAAAGTGAAGAAGCTGTACCGATGACATACCAAGTATGAAAACTAAACCCATTCCATGGCGACAGTCACAAGGACAATTTTTGCAGCGCACAAAAATTGTCACTTAACCGCAATTCGAGTCGGGCAACAAAAGTCTTCTGAACTTCACGTATAGTGGATAAAACTCCGCACGAGATTCATGAAACAATGTACATGGCAATTTTCTCGTTTCATTTCAGTGTTGACGTGAAAACGACCTAAGCATGTTTGCTACCGGCAAAATCCGCACGTACCTGAACAACTGGCTCAATGTCCAATCCTGTTTCTGAAATAAGGATTTAAAATAATCCCAATTTATATTTATTTATACTAGTGTATTAAAAATACGCTATGTGAACGGTAATCTACACATGTATGCAGTGTGACAAAATGTCCCATTTACATACGTTAAAATTATTTTAGAAAAAAATAACAGTAGGCTAATTTTTCTTACATTGTCCCAGGCGATTTCAATTTTAAAATGATGTCAGAATTATTCGGGTCAATGTAGCATTGCCCTCGAAGAGTTTTGCAATGCCAAACTTCGTTTATTTTTAATTTAATGCATTTTACAGGTCATTTATCCCATCAAAAATTGTTTGAAAGCTTTTGGGTGACCTGGAACAAAATACCGCCAATATTGGGATACGGGTTTGGTACCATCTTTGCCTCTATCGTGTGGCATCAAAACTGTATCAGAATAGTGGCGACATTTTGAGATACACCCATTTAAAATACACCTTAATTTTTGAAATCTTGGCTCATATTACCCCCAAGATGTGGTCAAAATGACCTGAAAATTTGCAGCCTTTCTAATTCTGGGATGACCTTCATGATGACAATAGCAGATTGGTCAAATACGGTCAAAAGCGGCTTTAAATTACTTCCGCTCATATATCGAGGTTATAGAAATTTCACCCCTAGGCGCCATGGTAACGGTCAAAATCAATTATAAATGTCTTAAGATGGGCTTACGACGCAAAGAAAGTAAAAATAGCTCCTATCCCAGAAGAGTTCCGCTCAATGCATAGACTTGGTCCACTGTGAGCTGTTACAAAAAATCTAAAAGGCTGCTAAGTGTGTTTCATGTTTTGAAACCAGCAGTTTAGGGTAAAACAAATGAGACGTTAGACGTTAAAATTAAATCAAGTGAAACTTTTGTAAAATATGTAAAAAAAAGTGAAAAACTATTACTAAGATGTAATAAGAAATTAGGATTTTCAATGCAAGGCTTGAGCGCCATTTCTTAAAGCATGCAGAATTTTCAAGTATTCGGGCTCAAACAGATTGTCAATTCCGAGTACCCATATGGAAGTATGTAGTCTTATTATGGGTAGTCCTTTATTTGATCACAAAGTTTTTTCTAAAGCACTTTCTATTATCTGACGAAACAACAAAACTCAAGAATTGCTACGAATATTTTGTAACAAGTTTGGAGCAGATTTGAATTATAGAGCAATTATTGCCAAATATAATTGCCAAATTGGCGAATAGGTAAATGTGCGCATTTCATTAGCGTTGGGATTATCCCCAGCCACAGGTTTTTTTCAGTGAGATGGGAAAAACGTTTTCCGCGGGAAATGTCCAAAACTGCCTGAAACTGCCCAAAACGTAAAATGCATGCATTATATTATTTGTCTCGCAATGGCCCCAGCCATTGAGTTTTCCCTCTTTTCCCATTGTGTATATGCCACTGAAGTTTTGGACAGTATTGGGCAGCTAGGTTTTGTACGTCCAAAATGGTAAATACCGGTATTTACCGGTAAATACCAATATGAGTT
>JAHZMY010000106.1:0-27110 GCA_027743915.1 Seira sanloemensis
AGTTTATTTTGAGCTTAGGCAAGCGACACTATAAAATGTAAAGGAGTCAGCTGGCTAAACGGTCACAGTTTACTACAAATTTTTTGGTCGTATTCCCTAAAATGTAGTAGTCGTATTTAATTCTCGTTACTTATTAGTAAAAATTAACTCGAAAAGTTGAAAAAACAACAAACAAACCACGAACGATCAGAAGTCATACACATGCCTGAGCCGGAATTTAACCAAGCTTTTGGACAAACCCCTTTAGCACTAGGCAAACGCATTCATTCAATAATGCAGCAAGATATATGCTATTTGAGAATTATAATTTGAAGGTGCTTTGAGGATCTTGCCAAATGCTGGACGATAGTCATGTAAAATTAAATTCTGACAATTGCGCCAGGGATCACAGGGGTGACTTGAGAAATGCATTTTTTGTAACTCACACTGTCAACCTTTTTAGTAAAAAGTGTCGGCTACCAATATTGATGAAATCCATAATAATAAAATCATAATGTATTGTTTAAATGAACTGGGAAACATTTATTAAATTGTCGCTTTCAAAGCAGTATGTAATGTACTAGTACGAGTACAATATCGATAAGGTATAAGAATAGTACACAAAAATACAATACAATCAAAGTAATACAAACAACTGAATATTACTTGTCTGTTATTTATTTGCACCGTTTCACGTTTGTCAGTTTCTTCAACCCATCATTATATTCGCTAACGCCTTTTGTTCTTCTTCTTGCCACTGCTTCCGCCGGGGTTCTCTGTACTTCCATGGGGCTTATTAGCTTTATCCACGCGAGACTTCAGCTTGGGAATCATTTCACCACAGTATATCAGCACAGAATCTCCTAGAATATCACCATAAAATAGTAATGCATAAGTCTAGTCCCTTTTGATAAAATCGTTAAACATGATAAAGAATGTTTTGCATATAATTGTGAGACATACGATTGGGAAACTTTGGATTAATAGGCGTCCCATCATCATTTTTGAAGTGGACCCGGATTCTGCCCCGCACAGTTGGTTCATGAGATTTTTCACGGGAATATACTTTATTTTCGACTCCGACGGTAAATCCGGCAGCAGCTAACACATCTCGAATTTCTTGGTAGTTGGGATCTTCACATGCCTAAACGTTATTTAACGATAATCATTAATATCTTCTCATTTCATAAGCCATTTATAGACCAAAATCTTCTCTTTGAAAGTTAAATTAATACCTGTGCTTTTGGAATTCTTCGTCCCTCCGCAATGGTTTTCTTATTATTAATGTATGCTGGATAAATGCATATCCACCTACAAAAAACATTAACATATATATTTTTAACAAAGTCTCCATTTATCTTCTACATATTTCTGTCACATCTCAAATACACTATAAAATCTTTCCATCCTTTCCCATAAACTTGTGAACTGTAATCGACGAGAAGTCATCAACTCCCCACATTACACGTGTATTTTTTAAATTGTCTACCTGTTTCTTTAATGACTTAATTAAATTACTTCAACTTCACAATAAAGAGTTCAATTTCTCAATTACCTTTCCTTATCAGTGTACTTTTTATTCTTCTTAATATCCATATTCTCGCTTAAATCAGTTCAATTGACGTTTCAAACGTCTGTCTATTGTTCAACTCCAGAGATTCCTATTTATTAGGAAGTCAACTTTCCATTCCATTAACTAACCATCTGGTTGAGTTTGAAAACAAAAATATTTCTCCACGTTCTTCTGACCACTACAGATACGTGCTGAAGGGGAAAAAATCTATGCAGCTTTGGAAGTGCAGTTGAATATAATTGTGGATGATGTACCTGAGAATGCCATACTCTACTACACAAAAAAGGTTAGGCATAGGCATAGGCAATAGGCATGGTATACCCTTTTGGCAAACAAAGGACATGATCTCATGCTTTTTCATGCAAGCAAGAGGGCATTTCATTTTCATTGGCGGACTTGGACGACAAAATGTAAAGGAGCAGCAGAAGGGAACAAATGACCGTTACAATATTTTTGGAGATTCTTTTTTCATCCAATTCATAATGCCCAAAAGAACTCAAGAAGACAAGATTTTTTCACCGTTTGCCTGCCTTTAGTCAGTCAGTGCCTGTCGAGTGCTCTTCGGCGGCTGATTTTTTGACTGTTGACAAAAAAACTTTTCACCAAAAACTTCGACAACAAGGCATAACTATTGAAATATTTAAATGCTAAATATCTGTTAGGTTTAAGTGGTATATGATATATTGAAACTGGAATTTTAAGTGTCATTTATGTAAATTCAGTGTCCATTGCTCAATCGAAATTACTTGAATTTGACTAATTACTTGTGAACGTTTTTAAATGCACTAAACAATACAAACTTGAAGGAGGGATTTAAAGTAGCACAAACTATTTATTAACAGTTTTATGAAGTTTTTAAAAAGTTGTTCAAAATGACCAAAACAAGGAATCAGGCAAAATCTCAGCAGCAAGATAATAATAATGGGCTAAAGTCTGGGTCCGACTCTGATGCAACTAATGCGTCTGAGCAAGGTTGTATGCAGCCGGTTCGGAAGTTAATTGACAAATACAGCACCCCACGGTAAGTTACGGTTTATCGTACTCTATAAGTTTTTTTTCTTGTGTGCAGTAATTTCCCGTCACCACCGTATTTATGGATTTATTCATTCGACTATTATCATTTAAATTTGTACAGTTGTAAGTATGCAAATTAGGTCTTTAAATGGGACTTATTTCAGATATTTTCTAAGTCACTGAGACTTCTTTTTAGCCCTACATCTAGCCAGGAAATGGTTTGCATTTGAAGGTTCATTGTTTAGGATAGGTATTGTGTAACTTTTTAAGCCAAGAATACGAAAAAACTTCACTGCGGCAGTTACTTTTTTGTGTTCACACTCACACATACACGTCTCACGGAATTCTCTGACGGTAGTCAGGTCCTGAGCCCGTCGGCCGACCTTCATTTGTTCCAACTGACGCAAATTTAAAATCTTTCAAATGAAAATGGCTGTTGACACGTCTCATATTCCAGTAGCGTTAAGGTACTGACTGATCAAAGATATTTGCAAATCTAGTATAGGAAACATTAGGTTCGCTATACATATCTTTGCTGGCTGTCTATTAATTTTTCAAAGGAAAACAAATATTGAACTGATTTTTTTACAGATTGGATTTTAAGAAAACGACTTTGGCTTTTTGGAGATTGTTAAATACTGATGATTTTGTTTGGATTTTATTTGTTACTTCAGTAAGGTAACTTCGCGACTTCCAGGAACCCCAGCGTCATCCGCAAGGCGTTTGGCTCCATTATCAACCGCCCGAAGTGCCTCCAGGCCTGGAACGGCTTCTGCGAGCTCATCCAGGGCAGCCGACCTCAACCGTCAGTTTCAGTTGCACGTGAAGGAGACAGATCCAGTTGAAGTCTATTGTCGCATAAAGCCAATCCAAAGTGAGGAAAGCTGCATTCGGGTTTTGGATGATACTGCATTAGCCTTGGTTCCTCCAGAAAATTCAGTTGCATGGAAGCTGGGAACTGCCAAAGAACAACACTACAGCTTTCAACAAGTGTTTGACAGCAATGCGCCACAGAAACTGATCTTCGATGAAATTGCTTTACCGTTGGTTAAGGTACGGCTGCTTCTCAATCAAACTGTCTTCAGTCTTCATTGAAGTACAAGTAATAGTAACTAATTGTCATTTATTCATTCGTTCTGTGCAGGATTTTCTCCAAGGGAAAAATGCACTTCTCTTTGCCTACGGTGTCACTGGTTCGGGGTAAGTTGAGATATATATGGAGAATTTTTGAAGTCTTCGGAAACACTGAAGTGAAATTTTGATATTAGATGTTACATGTAATATATTGTGACTTTTGTGTTCAGGAAAACCTTTACCATGTCTGGAAATGGGACGGAGAGTGGAATTATGCCGAGATGCTTGGATGTCGTTTTTAATTCCATCTCCAAGAATCGTGCAAGCAAATACGTATTCAAGCCAGATCGTATGAATGGATTTGAAGCGCAGTCCAAGGCAGATGCCATGCTGGATCGCCAGAAAGAAATGCACGACAAGCAAAGGGAGACTTCAAAGACCCCACGGAGAAAGTATGTGTTTTTCTTTGTCATCTTCAACTTGTAGTTTTTAATCATAATAGCTATAGCTAACTTGAAAAATGTATTTACTTTTTTATAGTGGTCGTGCTCAAATGGCCGAGTATGGCATGGACCAATATCTGAATAGGGTGAGAGATGAAACTACGCTCCCTATCAAGAATGAAGACTCGCTGTACTCTGTCTTTATCACCTACGTTGAAATATACAATAACTGCGTCTACGATCTGCTCGACGAGTCTCCGATTGACATTACGAAATCGAAAGGTGCCTTGCAGCATAAAGTGTTGCGTAATGATGTAAATCATAATGTTTACGTCAATGGCGTTACCGAGGTCGAAGTGGAGTCACCTGAAGACGCTTTCGAGGTGTACTTGAGAGGTCAACGGCGTCGACGAATGGCCCATACGGCATTGAACACTGAATCCAGCCGCAGTCATTCAATTTTTAACATTCGTCTTGTTCAGGTACCTATGCGTAGCCCTTTTAAGAATTGTAGCGGTTGGATTAGATATACCTAACCAATTTTCTTGCTATCTTTACTTGTAGGCACCGTTGGACTCGGAGGGAGAAGAAGTCACTGACAACAATAGTCTGGTCAACGTTAGCCAACTTTCATTGGTGGATTTAGCTGGCAGTGAGCGATACACCAGGACCCAAGCCACTGGCGATAGATTGAAGGAAGCTGGTAAGTAGTATTTAAAATGGTTGGTTAATTTTGTACGGTGATAGTTTTAATTTTTCTAAAACGGCAATGCATTTGGTAAAAATATGTGTTTATCTTTGTTATCTGGTTAGTTGGGGTTATAAACCATTGGTCATTAAATACTGTACCTTTCTAAGTTTCGCCCATTGTTATTAAATTGTCTTTTCTTTTACAGCATGTCATGGCGTTTGCCGAATTGACACAAGAAATTCAAATCGTTCGACCTCAGGAAAAGAAACTGGATCCAATGACACCAGGTCGTCAGAAAGCTAACGAAATGTACAAAGAAGCGAAACGTCAGCTTGTGGAGCACATGATCATCGAAGAACACCAAGTTCCATCAAGTGATGTGCAAATGGTATTTGGCCTTGGAATACCCATCCCACTCTGCAAAATTTCGAAATCTACTGAAGAGGAAGCCCTCCAGACTTTGCGAAAAGCGCTTGAGATGCGTGCCAAGGGAAAAGAAGAGCTGGGAAAATTCATTCTTGAAAAACGTAAGATGAAATGTTCTGTTGGTGTAGTTTTTTTTTAAAAAAAGATAGTGTAGTTGCATTATGTCTTTTTGTCAAACTTTCTTAGGTCAAAGTTTCCGTCTTCGGCTGTTGGGGATAGAACGCGAACTTGACACTCTACGCTCAGAGAATTTGAGCTACCGCTCCCACATTGAAAAAATAACTGGCGAGAAGGAGAAACTGGATGGCGTTTTGCGAGCTACTTTACGTGAAAAAGGAGAGGTCGAAGAAAAATATAGGGAACAAGAGGAGCAAATTCATTCTCTGGAAGATGAGGTAACTTTAAACAATAGATAGCCAAGTAAAAGAATTAATGTCGGTATAACCGTAGTTGATTTTCTGTTTTTAGCTTTTAAAATGCAAGATGGAACTGCGCCAGCGTGAGCTCGTTCATCACAAAGAGAAGGAAAACCTGAAATCGGACATGGATGTTCAGCGCGAGCTTGATGCCATAAAGCAAGAGCGATTAATACTGCAAGAAAAGGCAAAACTGCAGAAAGATTTCCGCAATAAGGAGAAGACGATTGAAGCCGTTCGGGAGTTGGTTGGTGGAGATGACGCTCCTCGAACGAGCCGAACCAGAGCTTCAAGGTCGAGGCACTCCCGAAGTGCTGCTGCATTGCTAGAACTATCAACTACGAGCTCAGACTCAGATATTCCTTCCGCCGTTTCTCGCTCGGATTTAAATGCAAGATCTCGAGTTATGTCAAATCCTGTGCTCCCCCAACCATCACCAAATGTACCGGCGTCTACTCGACGAGTAAGTTATGCTTTAAACTATCGTTTATGAAAAAAGTAGACTCTCTTAAATAAAGACGACTGATATTTGATTTGTATAAAGAATGCCCTTGTGAGCAATCCGCGGTACGGAAGGGCCCGCTCAACTGATCGTGACGTTTGGATTGAGCACACGGACAGAGCCGTAGTTTACAAACCGCAGACAGTATTCCAGCCAGTCATGAAGAACAAAAGATCTTTGTCACAATTGAAATCAGCAGATGACATCAAGGGCGCTTCAAACTACTGCCTTGTTACTCAAGAACCGGATTCGGAGGGAGACATTGAAACTAGACTTTACAAGGTATGGATTCATATATTTTTTCGAGTGGTAATAGATATTTTTTCCGGGTCATGATTTTCTTGAACGTTTATATACAGGGAGAAATCAATCCCACCATCACTGGGGGAGCCAATGTGGTATTGAAAGATGTTGAAGCATTGAGGCAGATTTCACCATCGGGTTCGCCAGCTCGGAAACGTACGTCAAGATCTCCCGGTCGAAGTCGCCGAAGCCGGGGGTTGGGAGATGAAGCGGTCACTTACAGCGAGGTTGAGGAGCGTTGTCGACAGGGCCTTTCTAGCACCAACTTGCATAAAAGGCCAAAGCGTACTAACGAGTGATAGACCTTTTCCGTGAAGTTCTTTTATAGTTTTGATAACTTATACATACATTTGACACTTTCTACATACCTATTCTTTTATGCAAAATAATGCCATTTTATCGATATTTTATGTATTTTCCAAATGTCAGTGAAAGTGTAACACAACTTGTAAACATATATTATTCTGTGTAATTTAACATTTTTGTGCAACTCTAATAACTAATGTCTAGCTTAAAAACTTACAATATGTGTATCAAATGTTCAATTATATGATAAATGACCACTATTGTAATCCTTTTATTTTCTTTTTTTAAAATTGGCAATGCTATGGTTGATCATCGTTTTTGTTTGTGTAATTGAAGACATGGATGTTTAATATTTGTCTTTGTTTTACATTTTTAAAAAAGTATTTAAGAATCGTTAATTTTTAGAATCCCACAAAACCTTCGGAACAGCTTTCAGTCTGAGTCCGTGACAAAAGTTAAAAATGAACTTCAAATTCTTTAAATGCGGGTACCATTCCCCAAACAAAAACTCCCACGAAATACTTCTTAATTATATTACAGCGATATTTTTACTGGTTCTTCTGTGCTTTCAGAATTTTAAAATGACGATTGTTTCTTTTTCAAAAAGACTAATTTTATTTTTAATGCCTAATATTATTTGTTTAGCAAGTTCGTCGATACCTTGATTGTATTTATGAAAACGCGGGAAATAATTGTAACAACTTTTCTGTAACTTATTCAAAAGTAAAGTGTATAAAGATTAGATAAATTAATGGACATTAAATACGAAAATGCGTGATTTATTGAAGTATTTTTCATCGAGCTGTTAGTAATTTTGGGAAGCACAACTTACTTCTAATTCTAATCATATTACACATACTAACAAATAGCTTATTATGCACGTGCCTATAATTTACATTACTTTTAGTTTTAACGACAAACTTTTTTTTATTTTAACGATTACAGTCAGAGGTAGTAGGTGACCCTGTAGTCTTATCTGCATAACTTAATGACTTTCATTTAATTGTGCATCACCTTTTACTATCACCGTCATTCCTTGATATCACTGCTTCCCTGTTGCCGACATGAGTGGAATTTATTTCACGATTTTTCAAAAGCGGCAATGTGTGAAACAAAACAAATCCAAGGACTAATGGTGCGAAGTAATAAATTGGATTACGCCTGGCCATTTTAATTTCGACTGGTAGCCTGAGCCTGAATGGAGTCGATTGATAGAATAGAACGAAAGCCGGAAGTCATTCACA
This sequence comes from Seira sanloemensis, assembly GCA_027743915.1. NCBI lineage: Eukaryota > Metazoa > Arthropoda > Collembola > Entomobryomorpha > Entomobryidae > Seira > Seira sanloemensis. Next base: position 7,972 of record JAHZMY010000106.1, read on the forward strand.
TTCAGTGTAGTTGGCTATGGCTGGTCATTGTGTCTTTTTCCATGCAGCAAAATCTAGTCGGCACAGATAATTTATTAGCCCCAAAAAACAAAAAACAATAGATATTGAAAAATTACGATCAAACTTAATTTTGTGAAAGTAAACAGCTACAAACAGATATACTTTTGCTTACCTTGTATCAGTTGTATCATGCAGATGGGCTGATGGGTAGTTGGATTGTGGAGATCTAATTATGCCTACAAAAAAGGATTTTGAGGGGCTTCTTGAAACAGTGCTGGATATACATATAAAAATCTGTTCTACATCGCGGTGTAGGTTTAATGCAACTCAGGCAAGTCAAGGAAATATTAAAAATACTTGAAGCCGAAGCGTTAATTGTAGCCTTTAAATTGTCCTGCTTTCTATTTGATTAAATAATTCGAAGAAAGAATTGATTTGCATGAATCCTTAAGTTAGTTGAAGAAGATGGGTTGTCTTATTTTGACACACGAGAAAACGTGGCCCTGTGTAATTAAACTTAATCAGACTTTTCTACTCCAGTTTTTATAGCATTATCCATTCATTAGCGTTCATTCCTTCTTCTAGCCTTGTCATCACTATTACTGCATCACAAAAATAATCATTCCTTTGGAACTTTTTCACAATCCTCATTTTCATAGTTATTGGGGCGAATTGAGAATTGCAACTTTTTACTGATTCCCTGAGAAACTTTTTTTTAACCATATTTTCTAAATAGGGTCGAGTCACTCTCTTGTTAATCACATAAAGTAATTTCTGTACTTAGGAATCCCATTCCATTTAGTTTAGTTGCACGAGTCGTTTCTAGAATAGGCATGAACTTAATGTCAATATTATATCAAGAATGAATCGCATGGCATGAGAAATCATCAACACAGAATCAGAATGTGTCAAATACAAAAGCCACGTAGCTATTATCATTATTCAGATTCAGGTATCAAAATTCGTATTCAGTAAATATGTAATCGTAATTATTATTAACTATATTATTATATCGCCATTTAAATGGCATTTCCCCTTCCATACTTACCTTACCATCAGTACTCATATTGTGCTAAAAATCCTTTCCTTTTAAATACAGTAGCATTATTGCCATACATATCTGATATCTTACATGTTTCCCTCAAATCTCCAAACGAACACCATCTGCAGTATTCTGCATCTCCTCATATGCACTACACGACAAAACTATCAAGAGCCAAGAGCACATTCGAATGCAATATTTTTCTCCTATTAAACATACGTTATATTGGAGGAATTAATGTAGTGTAGTAATGAAACAAGGTCCTCCTCACTTGACTCATGTTGGACAAGACATATAAGTTGAGAGGAACCTAGGAAAAATAATATTTATATTAAATTATTTACTTTAATGTCCACTATAGTGTAAAATGGTGGTAGTCGGGACCTATTATTCATAAGAATTACGCCTATCGTGATCAGAATTATATTTGAAAGACAGGTTATCAAGGGCGAATAATTAAAAATAAATACAACCACAAACCCTCTGCTTTCTTCATTATATTTGGAAATATCGATCTAAAACAGCAAGTATTTTGATACCTCTAATTTTAACATTGGGGATTCAAACTGAACAACTTTGTGTGATTTATTTTAACCCGAGTTCATATATTAAGTATTAACTAAAACTTTCATTATTTTGCGGGTTAAGTCGGGACAGATTGAGTGACAAGAAGGGAATATTTATGTGACAGCCCTCGTTGTTGGGCGTTTTGCTGTTCAAAAAGTAATTCAACGTTGAGTAACGATGTAAAAAGTAATAGTTGATGTGACACGTTTTAAAACATTTCCGGTTTGAAACATAATGTGTATAATTAATGTTATGTTGGTCCGATTTTAGAAGAACTGTTCTTGCGTAAATGACGGTGGATCAGGAAATACAACAAATTAATTACATTCAAAATTAAAGAGAGACGCCAATGGGTGTTTAATATACGGTAGTGCTTTGACTCTAAAAGGTTGTGTGAATTTGTGATTTTATCTTCGGGATTATCTATTCTCGGCTCAAGAATCTTGGGTGGATGTCACCACGTGTTTTTGTTTGTAAACAAAACACGTACAAAAGTTGAGTTACTAAACAGTGATTTAGTAAATACGAAAAAAATATCTAAATCGTGTCAACTGCATTACTATTTATAGTCTCGTTATAATCGGTAAATTATAAAGGCCATATATAACTTCGATAATACAAACGGGCGACCTGATGGAATTGAAATCGCAAGACGTTTGAAGCTGAACACGTTGGACTTCACTTTGGTCTTCAAAACGAAAACTTTTACATGCAGATCACTGTGAGTTCAGTTAAGAATTTTTACTACCTACCTTAACTTTCACCAACATATGGCTTTGGGTAACCTGACTTTTATAGTACTTTATTATTCGTATTCTAAATTTCAGGTGCACTATTGATATAGCCAGCAGCAGGATTTAGCATTATTTTAACATTAACTCTTGAAAGGATGTAGGAGCAATCGTCCCCTCAATTAAAGTCGAAAGAATTGTAAGTTGAAAGTGCATCGATTAACCCAGTTAAATAAAAATAAATGGCAATATTTGAATGATATACGCGATAAAGATAAAAGTTGTGGTTTAATTTCAATTATGTACAATGTATTATGTATGTAATTATTGTTTCAGAATTTGATTTGATATGGGATGCCATGGCCCGACAGTTGAAACAACTGTACATGTGCACGTGTTTGGATGAACTTCAGAAAAAGGCCGCTTGCGTCAAGCTTGACCAGTCATCAGCCAAACTGTATGAAGAATTCAAATATTATGCTCTATTAAAACGTTATTCAAGTGGCATGTTTAATGTTCAACCTTTTTTTTATCTTGTGAAATAGAATTCTGAAAAGTGCAGACAAACTGTTTGCAGAGGCTGAAAAGGAGGACCTTAAAGGCGATGAGGAGCGTGCGTATTACTACTTCTTCAGATTTATAAATGCCATTCGTGCTGCTCAAGATAAGGAAGACTACAAAAAAGACAAGGAATATTTCAATAAGTTAGTTTCCAAGCAAAGGTTCAAGAAAGCAGTCGACCGATTGGAAGCACTCACTGATAGCCTGCAGAAGCGATATGGCCTTCTCAAGGAAATTGAAGCATCCGAGTCCGCAGCAAAGGCCAAGGAGTACAGCGATGCTCTTGTTAATACCTCGAAAGGTATTCCAAAGGAGGGGACGAATCCAAAGTTGAAGGCCGACATCAATGGCAAGGGCTCGTTGGCATCTCTCTCAAGTCTGAATGGTGTTGTGAAGGAAAACGGCGTTGATAAGCCTGGCGTTCAAAATGGTGGCATTACGCCCCCAGACTTGAAGAAATTGCTTGAGCAAAAGACGAAAAGGGTCCTGCTGGTTGACTGCCGTGACCAAGCTGACTTTACTAATAACCGTATAAGACATTCCAATTGTATTTGCATTCCAGCTACTGTTCTCTTGGACGGGTATGTCTATTCTTTTCAAATGTCCTCTTACACTTAAATCAATATTTAAAAGCAGATTGTGCATGATTTCTAAAAAAAACTATGAATTTGTAGGATGTCAGCGAATATGATCCTAACTGCCTTGAAGCAGACCAATCCAGAGTCTTGGATGGATTGGCATAATCGAGGTACCTTTGACTTTATTATCTTGTACGACTGGAACTCAAGCTTTGACCACCGATCACCCGCTTTGAATATTGTATACAATGCACTGACAATGGTAAGAGGAGCATATTTATCCAACTCCTTTCAAAAAAATTCTAACTCCTTACACTTTTTCCGTGACTTTAAATATAACTTTTGAAATTCGAAATATCTTTAGTGGGATCAGGCGTGTGAGAAAAGGAAAATTCTGGTAGTTCAAGGAGGAATGAAGATCATGTATTACACCTATCCTACATTGCTAACGAATCCAAGCAGTGCGAATAACAAACTGAACGGAAACAATACATCAGACCTGCCGGACCCTCCAAAACTTGACAGCATCTCGTATCCAGATTTGGACGATACTCCACCCAAGCCCAAAGCTCCGAAACCATCGAGTGCTGTGGAACCTAGGGAGCCGAATCTGAATAATAATGTTGTGAGACCTGGTTCCGCTGGCGTTCCGGTCACCAATCATTTCTCCCAACCAAACCTCAGCGACGGTTCCGGTGTGCCAAAGAGTAGCGGGGGAGGAGTGACCTTCGACCGTTCCACAAAACCCACGCGTTTTTCCTCCACGACAAGACTCCCGAATGGATCTTCAAGTGATAGGGTCTTACCGGCTGGAGATAATTCTGATGAGGCCATTGTTAGTACTGAAAAGACTGATGTTAAGGTTAAAGAATATTCTCAAGCACTGGATGCTGTTATTGCGTCCGGGAAGGAAGTTGTGAAGTCCGAGAAGGAAGTCTTAGAACTAAAAGACATGCTGAGCAAACAGCAACATCGCGACATGGACTTGGAGCAAAAGTTGCGAGAAAAGGAAGCAGAGAATGAAACACTACGGCGAGAGGTTGACAGCAAAAATCAGGAAGTGGTGAGTTGAATGTTCAAAGTGACACAAAAAGTAATACTATTTGAACGAATCGTGTTTAAAAGATAAATGAAATTAAAATTCAAATGTTTTTGTGTTTTAGGCCACGCTGAAATCGCAATATGAAGCGACTCTACGAGAAAACAAGGCAAAGCAAGTTCTCCCAAGAATTAGAACACCATTGGAGGAAGAAGAGATTTGCGCTAAGCAAGTTGAAAAAGAAAGGATTGAAGCTATGCTAAAAGACCTGAGAAAACTAAAAGTACAGCGGGAAAATGACAGTCATAAGAACGAAGAACCAATTAGACCTAACGGAATGGGAGTTGGTCCTGGTGCTGACAATGTTGCAAAGCTCCCACCCATCGCAAGCAACAGCGGTGGGCAAAATCAGCGAGCCGCTGGTGGAACAGGGCCAACGCAACTACCGATAATCAGCAACTCAAACCTACCAGGAGCGCCGACGCAACCTAACGTCGTGACCCCTTCGACAATGAAGCCAAGCCAACCGAGTAATCTGCCATCAAGCGCTAATGCTTCAATTTCTAGGCCAGCTCCGCAAGACGCCACTAGGATTAGTAAACAGAAGCTAAAGGACGAAAATTCAGAGCCTCATCGATCTTCCGCGTTGAAACGTTCTCATTCACATCCAAACATTGCTCAGGTAATGCCTCTTCAAAGATTCTTCAAAGTGCACTTTGTCAAAGATTTTTGTGTTCATTGCTGATATTATTACTTACTTTTAACTTTAATAGTCACACGATGATGACTTGAGTGACGACCTACCTTCTGGCTCCCAGCCACCAAGGATAAATCGAGGGTTGAAGCCGGCTGGGCAGCGTCCTAATGTGCCTGAAGTGAATACCACTCCGAGGCGTTTATGCGAGAAACTTTGAAGTCGTCAGCAGTGTAAGTCACTGCTTCTCCTGAACGGATTTTTTGAAAATCAAAATTGTCTAATCTATGGTTTTATCAAAACTCATTTCAAAATGCTTGATATTTCAGACCGAAAAATCAAAAACTGGGTTGAAGAACCTGGGAAATACTTGTTACATGAATTCGATAATCCAATGTCTCAGTCATACAAACAAGCTGGTCGACTACCTTCGTAATGAAGAATTACTTGTGAGTTTATCTACATACCTACATGATTTTAATCTTATTCAAAAAATATGTGTAAATATGTTCTCAGTGCTGATATTTAACAGACTATTCTATTCTGTTATGTAATTGCTACAGGAAAGAATGGCATCCCCAAAGAAGCTCTACGAAAGGGGAGGCAACTGAGGAACTCGCAGCAGCAACTTAAACAAATGCATAGTGGCCATAGATCAATTGCCTTAAGGGATTTGAAGGTAGTTCATTATTTGATAAGAGTTAAAAGCAATGCAATACAGTTAAGAGTTTTGACATGAAACTTTTGTTACTTCCAGGCTACCATTGGAAAACATCATTTTAGTTTTAGAGGGTTTGAGCAGCAAGACTCTCATGAATTTATCACGATCCTTTTGGACATGGCTGCATGAGGAAATGAACAGAGTTCCAGAAAAGAGCCCTTTGAAAGAGCAGAAGAACGACGGGTTAAGCGACGAAGTAGCGTCAACCAGAGCCATGGAAGATTACAAAGTAATTAAAAAAGTGATTAAGAGTAATATAAAATCAAGTAATCATAATATGGTATTTAACGAACTGATTGCGTTCGGATTTATAGCGATCTAATAACTCAAAGATCTCCGAGCTCTTCTGTGGTCAGCAGAAGTCATGCGTAACCTGTGCTAGCTGCAATAGACAGTCTGTAACATTCGAGCCGTTTTTTATTCTATCTGTGCCTATTCCTAGTTCGGGAAAGAAGTGTGATATTCAGGTAAGCCTTGATTTCAGAAACTGAAAATAAACCAACCAGAAAATGTGATATTTGTTATTTATTATTATTTTCCCTTTACTTAATTGCAGCAATGCATAGATTTCTACACCACTGAGGAGGCGCTATCGGACTGGAACTGTGTTCACTGTAAAAAGAAAGTGCGAGCTACAAAAAAGATTGACCTTTGAGAGATTGCCTCCGTACCTCATTATTCATTTACAACGGTAAGAATGAATTAAACAGCATGATAACCAAAAACTGCGATGACTCTAGTTAAAGACAATGTCTCCTTTGCTCTTGTTCAGGTTCTATTATGACGGGTACTGGAAAAAGAGGCTCACGGAGATCGATTTCCCAGTGGACAACCTTAACCTGAATCAGAAAGTCTTGGGAAAAGATTGCAACAACGTTATTGACAAGTGTCTTAGCTATGAGTATCAATTGTATGGAGTGTCTAATCATTACGGCACCATGGACAGTGGACACTACACCGCTTACTGCAGAATGTCGGGGCCTGGGTATGAAAGTGTTTTAAGTAAAAAGTTGGTTTATGAAAGATTCCTTTTTTGAGCACAGCTTTGAACTTTGTCCGTTTGTAATTTTCAGAAACTGGTGGAAATTTGACGATCAAGAGGTGTCTCCTATAAACTCGCGAGACGTGCCCACCGCAGCGGCATACATCCTCTTTTATCAGAATCGGAATTATCGAATTTAAGTTATATTTATGTATCATTATCCCGAGCACTTTTATTGCATGCATAAGTAAGTACTTGTAAATGAGTTGTTTTGTCGTTCTGTATTATACTTGAGCGAGGTGGGATATCGTTTTGTATATGACATGTATACCAAAGTGTTTTAGTAGAAATTTCGAAAATATGTGCCTGTTTTTACACAAAGGAAAAAGTCAAGAAAAAACCGAGTTGATATTTTATCTGTGAAATTTGTTCGACTTTTTTAAAAAGAAATTTTATTTGTTGAATTGAAGAATAATAACAATTTAACAGTGATAAATGAATCATTATATTTAGCTAGTGAATCGAATGAGCTCCATTAAATGAATCAACTTTAAAATAAAATGTAGATATCAGATCTTAATGTGATAAATAATTTCCCACTTTTTTCTTGCGCTTTAACATAATCTGCAACTTGTCGAGGGAAACGCGGAAGGAGCGATGATGACATAACATAAATAGTACTTATTTTATTCTACAACAAAACCAAATCACCGTCTAATACAAATTATTGTAAACTTTTAAGTCTAGTCCTTTTCTAAAAATTTAATCTTCAAACACGCAACTGGAATCTCAAATTTTCTTTTAACCTTACCACTCGTGAACATTTTTTGTACAGTTTTTATTTAATTTTTTGATATCATACCTATTAGCTATACAATCGTTTAGCGTTTTTACTTAACACGGTAGATACAAAATTGATACTGCATTATAATATGTAGCGAAAGCAAAACGGTAGAGAAAGATAGAGAACACGAGGAAATCTGCTTGGTAATAATGGTTTTCGATTATATTTTTAGGAAGTAAGGAAATCTTGGTTTTACAATATGAAGATTTTGTCGACATTTTGACGCAGTCATCTATCTTCACGTCCATGCATTTCTGACGGTAAAATTATGAAAAACAACTTTCACTCGTTCACATTGACACCAATCACGTAATTTGCGCACATACCTAATGTTGGCTAGAAATAACTTTTCAGTAACAGCCATTTATCCATATAATGGCAAACTCGGTGAAGCATTGAATTATATATCACATTAATGTTCTTCATAGTTGCTATATATATGTTTCTCAAATTTTGGGTCGCGGTCGATAAAATTATTGTTTCGAATTCGTGAAGACTTTCACACAAAAAATAATCATTGTAGAAGGAAAATTCAAAAAGAAAATTAGTATTCATAATTCCTTAAATAAAATCTTGTTGCGCTTGCTTCTTGCGCTAAATACTAACCGATACGTTCAATCGTGTGCAAAACCTCGAAAGAATAGAAACGTAAAAACAAAGCCAACAAAAATGTATGCGTGTTTTTAATAAATAAACGATATATATATCGACCCTTGCAAGATCACTTGATGATGATACCATATTAATTTGATGCGATTGAAATTGGCAAGGCATTGAAGCAAAGCAGTCATTGGTAATAAAGTGGGAAATATATACTTCGTCGAATTTCAACAATCAGAATTCCAACAGTCTAACTCTTCTACAAACTATATATACGCATAATAAGTATAAATCTCAAAATCTGAACCACTATAGACTTATTAGTATTAGGTAATTACATAATAATTAAATAAGAGGTATACTCTGCCGCCAAGATGACTGGTACTGTACCAAGATGACTGGTACTGTACCAAGATCTATAAGGCTATATAAATATTGATAAATACGTATAAGCACCTTTACCAACAAAAAATCGTAGGGAACTTTATCCTTAATAGGAGTGTATGGGATCGAAGGGATTTCTGTACTTTCTAGGAGTGAGTGAGTGTACGAAGGAATACTTAACATTTTGGAACAATAGAATTTTCGAGCTTTTGACAACTCAAATGCTGAAGGCAGGAGTGAGGACATTTTTAACGATAAGTAATGCTAATAATATTTTTTCATCCGCAAAGGCTGGCGATTTCACTTTGAAGTTGATGGCTAAGACGTACTGGCACGAAGGAGTCCTTGCGTGCTGCTCCGTGAATCTTTGCGCTTGCTATTTGAGGGACTAGTTGCTGGAGAAGTTAAGCTACCATTAGAACTTGATGGTGATATATGGTTATTGGGCGACTGCTGGCCCTCGCTGACATTGTCTACCCCATTGGCAAGTTTCACGGTCTCCTGGAGTGCTGCAGGAGTCAGCCATTCTTTCGGGAGGCATTTTTCCAGGAACGGGATACAGGTGCTCATATAGGCTAATCGATTTACCCACGTGGGAATCTCACGACCACACAAAAGCTAAATAAAGTGAAGTCCAATTAAAAATACGATCGCCAATTTTTAATAAAAATAGTAAATAAAGTAGGAAAGGGCTTATTAATACCTGCGAAAGTTCACTTGAGAAATGGTTGCAATTTTTATTCATTAAATGATAGCTGCTCCCTTTGAAATCCCGCCCGAGAATGTGTCACTGCTTGCTCCACCTCGTCCTTCGTAAAACTGGTGTAACCTAACAAAATGGACTCTCTGGAAAAATATACAATACAAAGTGTTATCAAATCTTCTTCATCGAAACAACTTTCACAAAGGTTTCGTCCGACTTACTTGTACTTGTAATGTTCACCCAGATCTTCTGAGTCCCTTGGATTAATTTGAAAAATTCCTGAAAAGGGGAAGATGTGCCCGCCGTACGCGTATTCCGTTCCAAACACTTCCAATCCCGAATGAAAAACGCCCACTCCCATCATGGAAGTGTACTGATTGGTCCAGTACTAATGAAAAAGACAAAATTGAGTTTATGTAAGACTTTCAAATATAAAATTTCATTACAATGTAATTATGATTTTTACCATATCATATATGTTGAGCAGCACGGGCTCCCGATGCTGGTCGATTGCATCCATGGTCCTACTAAATAATTACAAAAAAGCACAATCATTAACGCACTTTTCAAAGTCTAAGGTATCCTCTTCTCAAAAATCAATCGCCAAAAAGTTTATTATTCTCCCAAAACTTAACAAGGTAAGCGTCACAGAAACATGTATAGGTAGATATAACTTTCACCTCTCGAAATTTCTGCCTCTGCCTTCCATGGACAAGAGTTTGTTGATGCGATTCAAATTTTATCAAAAATTAACTACAAAAACTATGTAAGTTTAATCCTTCATTCACACAACTTTTTGCGTTTTGTGCTTTCCCCTTCCATTTACATAGATTGATGCATCATCAATTCTAATATACCCACTTGGTCTTTTGTGATGCAACGCATCAAATTGTTAATGACCTAATCACGGCGTATAATATACCAGAATTATTCGCGTTTAGATGATGCACAAAATTGTATTGTGTAAAGTTAGCAAATCTCCTCAAAGCATGAGAACATTACTTTAATCATGCTCTCTTTTGCAATCCAAAAAAAGCATAACCAGCACACAAAAGTAGGCAACAAAACGCTATATACTTTTATACTCATGCTCAATATCATTTAGTTATTAGCCTTCTTACTCATCTAATAACGATAAATGCACTTCCGTGCATTTGGCACTTTAAGACAAATTACTTTTTCCTCCAAAGAAGTTATAGCTTTTATATTATGCGTCTTTACTCATGTAAATGCACACAAAATAAACTTCACGATAAAGATAAACGGTCTTGGAAAGACAGGAAAAACTACGCAAATTTTCCTCTATGTTAATTGTAGATTGCACAGATTCGTGTGTGGGTGAACTACACATAATAGTGGTTACACAAAAGAATATGATATCAGATATCTTCATTATTCTTCATCGCGAAAAATATTTGCAAACAAACATTTTGTACACTTCTAGTTCAAGTAGCGGTGGACGAGTGACTTGAACAGTATGTAAATGTAAATACATACAAAATTGAACTGTTGAACATTATTAAAGGGCACAGTAGTGCTTTAATGTGTGGTTAACGAATGCTGCTGCTGCCTTAACGAAAACTAGCAAATTTCATTGTTCTTACGACGCTTAGGGGGCATCGGGAAAAAAACATACGCACTTGACTTGACTTATCTATCTACCATAAGGATATCGAACATTTCAATTAATACTTAATCTTCTTACCTTGTTTACAAATCTCGACTTTGGTAGTATAAATTAGTATTTACCGGGAGCGACGCAAAGATGCATTTATTTACGCATCCACTCAACCTGACCTCAGAGCAGAGGTCGATTCGCATTAAATTTTTACTTTTCCTTACAGAATATTTGATTTGAACAGCAATTAGGTGAAAAAATATTACAAGAAGATAAACTTGATGTGATCAGATTTTCTTGGTGTGGAGAGGAGAGAGATGGATGTGAGGAAAGATCTGTGGGACAGGGAAAGAGCAGAGCAGAGATTTTCTATGTATTTTTTTGTCCGATGAGATGATGATGACTCTTAATATTGGAACTGGGAATGAGAACTTTGCTTTTCTTGGAAATCATTGGAACCCAACATATTTTTACAACAGGAGCGCGAAGACGGCTGCTTCAAAAGTCTCATGTGAATAGAAAGCTGATCGGTTTCAAATGAACATGAACATTATCAAATTTTAAGTAGCATTTTTTATAAATTAAAATTAAAGTATTGCAAATAAATTTTAAAAAATGGCAGTAGAATTATTTGCCCCTATCGTAAGGCCCTAAGCTAAAAGCTAACTCTTTAATACAATAGTCAGTCACCGGGTGAAAGCATACTTGAAACTGACATCTCAAAAAGGCCTGAGTTGCGAAAGTGCACATGTGATTTTGTTTCACTTTCACCCCTTTTCTGTTATGAAACTGAAGTCATAAATCTTTACTACTGTAGTTTCGAGTTTCGGGATAATTTAATTGTGGAGTGATACGTAGACTGAAGACATATAACGTTAAGAATGGCTCCTATGGAACGGTTCAAAAAGTTTATTAGCAGGAACATTATAGCCGTCGTAATGATTCCGAGCCTTGTTGGTCTTCACATGTTTTGGGCACATCTTCAAGAAGATGACAGGTTCGTGGCGGAGCACGAAAGGAGAGAATTTCCGCCCATCACGGTAAGATAAGCAAAGAATTGAGTTACGTATTTGCAAACTTATCTTATTTTGTCAGATATCATATACCTACTAATTTTGTTTGATTTCGTATTTATAGCTGTACAGACACGCAAAATATTTTCTAGGACTTGGTCCCCAGCCGGAGAAGCACCCACCCCCAGGTGGATCCAGCAAATAAATTCGTTAAATATTTTTATAGAATTTTATTAGACCGATTATGATTATCAATAGATCAAGCCACGCAGTGCGACGTGTAAATAAGCAGGGGTAAATGTTCATGATTGATTGATAACGATGTGTAGTGTAGAAATGAATCAAGTCAAGATTTATACATATTAGTTTCTTATTCCTGTTTTCTTCTCTTGTAGAAATTATGGAGATTTGTAAAATGTAATCTATGAGAGTAAATGTGGTAGGTATAAGATAAAGCAGTTCTAGTATTTGTAGATTAGGTAGTTTATATTTTAAAAAACTACAATAATTCAAATTCGATCTAATAAAACGCTCAAGATGGCGCGCTGTCCCCTCGAGTTAATTACGTTAAATCACTGCCATTTTTCTCAACCCCAGAATCATTTGGCAGTCGTTGGCGTCCACATCAAAATGTCTAAAACAATTTATTTAGTCACTTTTACGATTTACAAAAATGCTTTCTCTGGGAATTAAATTCATCCGATTCCCAATCCCAATATGTATCTACAGGAAAGAAATGCTTTCACCGCAGAGCTTGAATAGTAAATCTCATGATTGAATTGCATACTGTATTTCAACGCAATTATCTACATTTTATTCAAATTAGTAAATGTCAACAAAACTTAACGAATTGCATTATTGCATGGCTCTTTGTTGACTCATTCATGATTCATGAAGCCGGATGCTGAAGGGGAAAGTCTTCTTATACCTATACCCATACCTACACCTTGCGTATTCAGACTCACAATGAATTCAGTTTTCACACAATTATTGCCCGTCCTGTGTTAGGGGGCTTCTACATTTAGTAACTTTAAGTTAGCATTAGCAATGGGAATATATGGTGATATGATCATGATGGTTGTTGAGAGAGAGGAAAGGATTACGGAATACTTTTTTTGCTGTTGCTGCACACGATATGATATGATATGACTCGGATTTGACTGTTCCTCCTCACTCAACTTTTTTCACATAGAAGCGTACTTTTCGAATTCCTTCCTCACAAAAGTCCTACTACACATATCTCTGATGTTTAATGTGCAAAGTGTGTAGTAATCCCACTCTGTTAATATATTATTAATCAAGGATATGATGATGATTCGAAAAGACAAAACAATACAATACATGCCCGATTGTAAAATTCACACTCTGTAAACGTAATTCTCTTTTCATTGCATGTCTGCTATTCAATTTGTACCGTATTGTCCTTCATGCTAAAATATCTTTACTTGGTGGTGGTGGAGGTGGTTAAAATATAATCATACGGAACTGATCATCAAATTTCGCCAGCCAGTTATTACTGTGAGTGTGAATGCGTTCATTCAGAGCCACTGCTATTGTTATATAATTCGTGTATAATAGCAAACTCGTTTTTCCTTTTCAATTACAAAAATTGTCTTTTTCAAAAGTAGGATTCCAGTGACACTTCAAAAAAAGCATCGGGATCGAGTACAATTAGCTAGGTAAGCAAGAATCTTTATATACACACGCAAATGTGCTTAAAGTGATTTTTTGTGTTGGCGTAGAATATGGAGTAAGCAACCATGTAAAAAAAAGAATCACTTTGAGATGAGATCATCCATTTATGGTCAACTATTTTTAAGTGAACCGTCAGTGTAGAGATACCATAATACCTACGTACCTCCGGCTGTCACTTATTTTATGGTTTGCAGTAGGTAGGGTTTGGCCATTTGGGATTTGGGAAGGAGCAAATGGTCTGTGCTGAATGTAATGTAATATTGTCATCGTCATCAACATAACTTAAATATCAGTCATTCCAATCGTGCCTCTCTTTTTTGCTCGTCCTTTCATCATGACCATAAATGGATTTTAGTCATCGTCTTTTACTTACGTAGCTGCTGTGTCTGTGCAATATTCTGTTTTGATTTTTTGGCATTGTAGAACAGAAGAAGAAGAGTGTGAATGAAACAACTGGGTGAGAGATCAACAAGTGTTAGAATAATTTGAAAGAAAAGGGTGTTATCTCTTCCTCCAAGTTTTAATCGTTGTCGGTTNAATATTCTGTTTTGATTTTTTGGCATTGTAGAACAGAAGAAGAAGAGTGTGAATGAAACAACTGGGTGAGAGATCAACAAGTGTTAGAATAATTTGAAAGAAAAGGGTGTTATCTCTTCCTCCAAGTTTTAATCGTTGTCGGTTAGGGATAGTTGGGAGGAAAAGTTGTGGAATATAGGTGCAAAAGTCTATATTGGTTGCAAAAGAGGTATTATTCAATGGAATATTACTTTTAGAAAATTCGATTACGGTTGTAGGTTCACTTTATAAAAGTACAAGAGAAAAGAGAATATCCCGAACTCAACATTATGAATTACACAATAGTTATAAGCTTGTTAAAATTTAGTGAAGGTTGACGATAAATGTAAATACAGATTTTGTGTTTTGCGTATTGCAGAATTTCCTGACAAAGCGTTTGCTTTCAGTCAATTAGAAATTTATATCATGACAATAAATAAATACATTACATATGTCTGTGCATCCGTGGTTTTAGTGCTTTTAAATATATAGTATACCTTAATGAAGTTTTTATTATTCATTTTATAGAATAAGGGCACCGTCGAGAGATTCGGGAATTTTAATCGTTTTCTTACGGATTCATCGTAAACATGGTATGCTTTTTATTTTAAAAACTTGACAAGTTTTTTTAAAGATGGCATATGGGTGACATGTGTGTGTTATTTATTTAGTCCGGATACAGCGAAGAAGAGTTTCAAGAAACCTTCCAGCTTTTCGACAACCGGGGAGATGGAAAGATCCAGGTCAATCAAGTTGGTGATGTTCTCCGAGCTCTTGGGCAGAATCCCACAGAGTCGGATGTGAAGAAATTTACCCATCAGTATCGATCAGGTAAGTTGTCGAAGCTACTGTAATGTAAATGACTACATAAACTGTAACAAACAGTTTTGTGTAACTTGTGATGTGACAATATTTTTTTCAGATGAAAGAATTAGCTTTGAAGTATTCCTTCCTATTTATTCATCCATCTCCAAAAACAAGAGCAACGACACAGCGGAAGATTTCATCGAGGGACTGCGACATTTTGATAAGGATGGTAATGGTTACATTTCCTCTGCTGAGCTTCGCCATTTGTTAACAACGCTAGGTATGTATAATTTTTAATTGTGATTTGTGTTTGTGATATGAGCTGATATGCATAGTTTTCATTTGACCCATGTTTTGTATGAATTTACAGGAGAAAAGCTGACGGATGAGGAAGTCGAACAACTTTTGGCCGGCCATGAAGATTCACAAGGAAACGTTCATTACGAGGAATTTGTCCGAGCGGTCATGAATGGCTAAATCTTTCCGTGTCAAGTAGAGTGGAAATTACAAAAACAAAACGCCTATTCTGCTTAATTCTTTACCAAAATAATATAACGCACTTGTTAAAAAATGATGTAGAGTAGGCATTAGGCATTCTTAGAATTATTATGGCTCTACTATTTACAGTTAGTTTGTACATGTATTTAACGATTTTTTTTTCATTCCATTTGCATAATAGTATTGGGGAAATGTGTATTTTTCGACAGTTGCATCATGACAATAAAGTTACTTTACTAACACCAAGGGTTCTCAGACCAGTTGTAAACTCCTTTTATTTGTGCATCCATAAGGCTTTACGATTTCGCGATTTATAAATTATTTTAAAATCTCAATGAGTATTTATAAATGATTTGAAGCATCTAGGATGATGCAAAAATAATCAATCAATCATATCTTTGAGTACATTTCTGGAGGACAATCAGGCTGCTGTGCCGCATGAGCCCTTTTGAACTCTGGTATTTCTGAAAGCGTCTTTTCCAGGCGACAAATAGTAGGGAATTCGACAATTGGTACTTTAAACCTGTGAGCATTGGCTATCTGCGGAATAAAGCAACAATCTGCCATTGACATTTCGTTCCCAACACAAAAGTTTCCGGCACATTCCTGTAGCGTCTTCTCCAACGCAATTAGGCCTTTACGAATCCAAAACTGCGCCCATGATAACTTTGTATCTAAGTCTTCGCTCAGTTTATTTAGAGTGTGTAAGTTTTGCAACGGCTGGATCCCGGATGCTATTAACTCTGAAATTTCGCGGACCTTTGAGCGTACGAACGGATCTTTCGGTAGGAGAGGTTTGTCAGGGAACACCTCGTCAAGGAACTCAATTATAGCTATCTAATATAAAAGTGGTAATGATAAGGCATTTTAATGACTTTTAAAGTATTTCAATTATTTGCAATTTACCGACTGCAGAATGATGCGCTTTTCATTAACTATCAGAGCCGGCACTTGACTCATTGGGTTTAATTGGGCGAATTCGGAATGAAACTAGGACGAAATAAAAATATCAAAAATTTTATATGAAGTTAACTGATGCAAAAATATTATTTACCTCTAGGTTAATTTGTTTCAATGTTTATCGCTAGCATTGCAGTTAGTCTTTTCTTGAGCTATGCAAATTCATGTACCAAGTTTATAATTTTTTGTTTGCATGCATTTCAATTTTTGAATATTTGCTGAGTGTGATTACAATTTATACGTTATTAGATACATTTTTGCAATATTTTATGCATTCAATCGATCATTTCGCCTTTATATACCATAATCCGAATGATGACATATAAATAAGTATAAAGCGACCATTAGACCATTTAATATCTTGATCAAAAAAATTCACTGGACACGATGTAACGAAATCGCTGCATATACTGCATACAACATTTCACTTTCTTTCTATTGTAATCTTTGAGCTGTAGATACAGATGTGTACATACATACATCCTCATACATTCTCAGCTCCCATGACTTGGCTGAACTGATTGACAGACAATGGAAAAGCATAATTGTTACAATCAAAAAGCAATTTTTGTTAGGTGTTACTATTATAGGCATACCAGTCCAAAGTTCTTGCTAGCATCATTTTCAGATCTTTATTCTTATGTTTATGGAACACGACCGTTTTAAATGGCCACGGCTTGTTTAACCTATGTTTGTTCTCGTATTTCCAATACACGTTAGGAGCACAAATTCTCTACATATATAGCTCCTATCTAGGGAATCACTAATTCTTCACTTTTTATATATCATTAATCATCGTATTATGGCATAGATGAAAATGTCAGGATTCCCTCCCACTGACAAGAAAATGTATGAATGTACCTGTTTGTTCATTTTATTGTCAGGTAGTTCAAAGCAGAAATCTGCAGATTTACATTACAATTTGAAACTTTGAAATGAAATGAAGTATGAACTATTCCATTTGGATTAAATTTAGCCCTACAGCTTTTGCTACATATCAACATACATGCGTATACAAAACTATGGAGCGAATAGTCCTATAACTCAAAAATATTTATTGCATTTATTCCATATTTTACCTGTTCCTTTTTCATCAACTGAACTGGAATTACTTCGTAGGAGAGTCCTTTGTATTCAAGAGCTGCATAAAGTGCAAAGAGAATATGTGAAACCTTTTCATTCAAAACTTTTATACCTTTGTCACCGCGTAGCGTATGTGATATTAGATATCTCGTATGTCACCTTCAATGTAATTTGCATATACCGTCATTCAATAGCAGGTATTCTTTAAAACTTTTTCTTAGAACAAACCTATTCTAACTCTCCACGCACAAGAACTCCTGAAGTACGAATATAACTTCAGTTTTAAAGCAGGTGTGCCGTTAGCGTTGTTGAATGCCATGATATACGGATTCAATGGAGGGTTTTAAAAATAAAAATTTGACTGGAGAAAAACGTATTTTGCGCTTATTTGCAACACATTGTAGGATGTGAATCTATTTAAATCATTCTTGACCATTATTGCAATGAAGCATCGAACATGGAAAAATGAATGTGACGAGCGTAAAAGTCAAAAGTCAAAAAAATGATCTCAATTCAGAAGAACCAAGTTCGGCTATGATTAAATTATGCTAATGGTTAAGTATGGACCAAATCATTTACCTACTTACATATACCATACCTGTCTTTTCAGCAGGGGATACCAGCTACAATTTCATGCAAAAAAGTGTTTGAACCCAGAGGCTATAAAAGCATACGCCGTAAAGCATAGAAGCATTTCTTTTCTTGGAAAATCACGACCACGATTGCCCTGCTTTATACCTATTTTGCATATGACGCAATCTGTGCATCCGTCGTCTGCCAAGTCAACTTACTTGCTATACTCTTGATTAAATGTGTGAACTACCTTTGTAAGTCATTTTTTCCTGACTGGACCAAACTAAAGTATCTTTTAAGTCATAAATATTGATGCATTAAGTAAAGTATTCGAACAATTGCCTGTGTTAAATACTGGCTGGCCTGTTCTGACTCTGATTGTGAGTGTATTTACGCATTGAGTCTCCTCTGAGCTTTTTAGATAAGATCCACTGACCGGTATAATACAACTTTCTATCTTTGTCCCACGTTTCTACAACACAAAATCTCTGAGTGACGGAAGAGGTACTGAAGCAATAGTTCTTGTTCTTGCAATTGAAATTTATTCGCAGATATTCATTAATTGATAAATATTAATTATAGCATTCCATGCTGGGAATTACTTTCGATCTGTCTGGTCATTTATCAAAAGTGCTCACAATGAACGCATTTCGCCTTGCGGCAGACCTCTGCCACCTCTTCGCAATCTTGATCCTCATTGTCCGAATACACCGGAAAGCGAGCTGTGCAGGTATAATGAACCTACATGTACATGAACAATTAAAAGTTCAATAGATTATGACAAATTATTATTACATATTGAAAATTATTTTGAAATTCTTGTACAGGGATTAGTGGCAAATCTCAAGTACTGTTTGCAATGGTGTTTGCGGCACGATATGCTGATTTGAT
>JAHZMY010000107.1:0-15501 GCA_027743915.1 Seira sanloemensis
TATGAGCAGGAGGTGAATGAACAAACTTTGAGGATGATGCACGCCCACATTTCCCCACTTCTCCTGAACATTACTGGCCAGCAAGTGATTACACCGGTAGTAGCGTCAAATTAATCATTATAGTTACTGTTCAAAAACTTATCGTGCATCATGAAATTTTTTTTCATAATTTTTGTAGGAGTATCGCTATTTCCAACAAATTCGACAAGTCGCGGAAAAGGCATGTCCAAATGACTTTGTTCCCAGAAATCTACTGAAAGGATTGATGAGAATGTTTCGACAGCTCCTTTGGGAGACGCAGGACGCCTACTTTCAACATGTGCAGAATAATGACGAGAACCAGTTCAACAAGATCTTGGAGCGCTTGCATGATTGCGCAGAGAAAACGGGAGAGCCTTCAATACTGTTTGCGACATATACTGACTCATGGCGAAATGACTCTGAGCCGCCACTGCCTCCACCAGCCCCTGAAAGATGTCCCGAGGCCATGATGTTTGCTATCAACGGGACCAACTACAATCAAACAGACATATCCGAGCAGAACCTTTACGTGAGAAACATATCGGGTATATTCTACCCCCACTTGAAGTTCAACTCTAGTCAGGTTGACTTTGTTATCGAAGCCGCATGGAAGGTTACAATGATTGGTCATTACAGGTGCTCAAGATATTTTGATGCTCAAACAGCAGCCGAATTTTCTCACTTTTTCCATCAAGTTCAATCCTTCTTCAATCCACGAATTATAAAACGATGGTATTACGAGAAGAGTGTGGCCGCCACTTTCGACATTATCAAAATGATTTTCCCCTCCTACGATTTGAAAAGATTCATGTTTGGTCTGGACGCCTGCCTGTTTGGTGTACAGAGTTTCTCCTACTTTGACTTCACGAATACCTGGCTTCAACGGCCAAAGATACCACACACAGCTAATGACTTGAGTCAGAAGAAGCATATTCTGCCAGGCGCGACATCAAGGTTATCTACACTTGACTACGCTCCAGATGTAGACCTCAAAAAGAAGAAAGTGAAGAGAGAGGCAACGGGGTATCATCTTTGGACTCAAACGGCTCGTTGCATTGAAGACTACATGGATCCTGTGATAAGGCATGCTGAGTTCAATTATCGCCTGCCATCCGGATGTATTCCTCCCATGAACTTGTACTAGAGAGCAAAAGGAAAGTTTTCACCCTAAAAACAAAAAAAAGGTTTTCAGTTGAATTATTTAGCGTTGAAATAAAAGATTTTACATCAAGCTACTGATTCTCTTTTGCTTTCATACAAAACGCATTGTGACAGTCACACTGAAATAAAAAGACGAATTTAAGGGGTTCTACATAGGTAGATAGGAATGTGATACTGTCTGCTCGTCATGCTAATGTGGAATAGGGAAAAGTCTTAAAAAATTCACCTGTTCTTTTTCATAATCATTCATCCATTCTTATACACACGTTTTTAATTGAAAAGGAAATAATAGGATTTTCAGTGCGGAAAGGATGAATTGTCATTCCTCTTTTTAAAACAAGATGGACGTATCTACAGCAAGCGTTTCCTGACTTCAACATTTTAGCGCACAATGAGAGTGCGTTTTACTTGCCCTGTGGCATGTAGATATGTACCTAGACTTAGACACTAAATCGTGGAAACAAAATGCAAATGCCGATTTGCAAAATATCATAGACTGATCATTGTAGCTATTTAGGCATGTTCATTGGAAAAGTTTAAAATGCTCTTTGCTTTAAAATGTTGCTTTAAGATATTTTTCATATAGATTTTGCACTTATTTAAATTTCATAATTGCCTAGTTAAGTATGTTAGAGTGTAAAACCCTATTTTTTCCAACATCTTCATTCCTTAGGAAAACTGAAACAGCCCTTTGGTTTATGCCTATCGCGCATGGCATTTCAAAGGCTCTCATCTCTTACGCAATCTGCTTGAATTTGTATTTCTCAATTTGTCTGCATATGATTTTTGTCAATTAAAACGGAAGGATTGCGCACGATAATCATTGTTCCTTTTAAAATCATATTGCACTTGAGTAGGATGAGGAAGGAGGAAGCAGCCTGATAAGCACACACAATGGCTTGTGCTCGTATTAAGTACTTTTGTGGTTTGAAACTTACATGCAACATTCACTCAGGCTGAACAGACAGAGAGGCAAATGCTTTAAGAAATGTGATCACAACTCAACTGCACCGGCCTTAATTGCATTGCAAATTACTGTGCACCAAAGATCATGTATCCTACATTCCAGCTTAAAAGAGGATTAATACAAAAATCAGGATGAAGCTCTTGGTGAGTGTGTCATGAAAGGTAGGTTCATTTCATGCAGCAGAATTATGAAATTTGAATTCATAAGCGAGTACCTCGCCCGCTCAGGTACAAATGACCTTATGGGTTTAAGCACACCATAAATTACATTTTTGAAAGTCAGGATCAATTTAAATGCAAAGCTATTGTGAATTCCTTCATTAATAAAAAGGCTTTTGAGCCAAGCACGCTTTTCACTGCATGTAAGAAGGGAAGATCACACACCAGCAAAAGAATCAGGAGGTGGTGGTGATGTAGGAGGAGGTGAAATTTTATGGTCCACAGGACAATACGGTCATTTAAATCAAATAAAAAGTAAATACACAACTGCATGGCTTTGCATACTGCATAATATCATGTGGTGCATTATTATTAGCGAGTGCGGAGATCTAGGTCTTGCTGGGGAGAAAATGGAGAGCATCGGTATTTATACAAGTCCGAACAAAGAAAAGGCAACACTATTTACAATTTATCTATTATCATCAACTTTTTTTATTGCCAGACCCACCACTGACTCACTGGCTTACTTTCTTTTTTATGACTGTATAGTTTCAAATAACGAGGTATTTCAAGATTCGCGCATCAATTTCTAAAGGCATGCCTGCGATAATCTTTTATTTCACTCTGACGAGAGCGATAAATGTCATTGGGAAAATATTTTAAGCAAAGTTGTGATCTTGAATCTTTGAATGGGTTGAATCTCACAGGAGGAAATGAAAATTTACTAAAGTATGACTGATGACGTTTCAAAGTTTCAACCGATTTTTTTTGCATAGGTAAATTCCCTGACGTAGATACACAGGTGTGTACTATTCATAGGCTCAAAGATGGAAGTTAAGGTCGGTAAAGCTAACGACCCGAGTCTCACGGCTAAAAACCTAACACAGTCTAAATGCTGCTTATCACCTTTCAAATACTTTATATATTATGCAACAAGCATTTTTCGGGTTTAGGACAATTCAGCATGGACAGTGTATTCATAGGCTCAAAGATGGAAGTTAAGGTCGGTAAAGCTAACGACCCGAGTCTCACGGCTAAAAACCTAACACAGTCTAAATGCTGCTTATTACCTTTCAAAAACTTTATATATTATGCAACAAGCATTTTTCATGATTTTCAGAATTTTTTTCAGGTATTCGTTTTGTCTGAAAACAGATAAGAACAGTATTTTTTTTGCAATTTCCTCAGTGAAGTTCAAAGCTTCATTTTAGAGCCAGTGCTGCTGTACTGACACTGAGTAGAGAGAGTAGGGAGTGAAGCGCATGGGAGTTGGGAGTTTAAATTTTTTTTCTTTAAATCATTCGCTGAGTTCATCTCAAATCTTACATAATTGTACATTGTTTTCAGCATGAAAAAAATGAATGGTGTTTGGTGCAGCTACTTTTGGGTCTGTTGCCTTTTCAGCCTTGTTACTGGCCTGGCTCACAGCAATTTTCCATGCCTGCCTGCCTGCATCGACATCATCAATCAACATATCACTCACAAAAACTATGATACCTAAGTACACATGTATCAAAAATTACGTAAAGCTGATAAACCCTTTTGTACTTTTTCGTGTTTTCAAAAGGTTCTTTCATCTTGTTTTTTTTGCGTGTGAGAGCCGCTATATGAATCTTAATTTTTCGAATGCAAAGCCAAGCTTTACGGTAATGCACGTCCTCCTCCTCACCTTTCAAAAAAATATCTTGAAAAGATGTTGCACTTGTTGCATTCACTCTTGAGAAGATAAGGGCCAGATAAAGCTGTTGCATATTATTTAATAAGACAACAAAAATTGTTTCATTGTTGCATCAGTTGGTCTTCCT
Organism: Seira sanloemensis; assembly: GCA_027743915.1. Classification (NCBI taxonomy): domain Eukaryota; kingdom Metazoa; phylum Arthropoda; class Collembola; order Entomobryomorpha; family Entomobryidae; genus Seira; species Seira sanloemensis. Next base: position 4,113 of record JAHZMY010000107.1, read on the forward strand.
TTTCAAAAAAATTATAAGAACCCCATTTCTTCTCACGCAGGGAGATTATATCAATTGATCTGATTTTTATATTTGCATAAGTAATTGAATACATCAATATTTTAGGTTATGAGCAGCCTAAACACTAAACATTTCTCTGAACTTTAAATTTGGTACAATTTTTTTCTGTCTGGCATACCTGCATAAACAAAATTCTGAAACGATTAAATTTTATACAAAATTTAATCTGTCGGTAGACAACGTGCTACTTGCTCTTTTTAATGGAAAAGGAGGAGGAATCTCTCCCCGAAAATCACCTCAAAGTTTTCATTACTCGTTCATCTTAAAATTGATTTAAGTAAATATTTCTTACAGAGATACAAATGTAAGAACGAATAGTTATTTTTTATTACAAAAGGTAGCAAAAAGATTGTGGTATTATTATTAAAAGGGAGGGTTTCACCAGACTGCATATAGCACGCTGCGAGGATTCTGCAGTTTCGAATTCAAATAGGAGCTTCTTGGCCCAATCGCTAAAAATGCTTAAAGATATGAGGACATAATATGCACGCATGTACACCAGCTCAAGTGCAAGTGGTTGTGCTCACACTTGAAGAAGCCCGTTTAGTGTGAAGATGGTTTCTGCGCCATAAGCAACCTTTTAAAACGGATGTTCGACCAGCTTAATTCTGTGGATTATTTATAAGGATTGTTTCCTTGATTTGCAGCATTGATTGATTTCCGTTTGTTTCAAATTGCCCCATTTTCGCTTCAAAATCTTGCCGTGGCCCTTGCCTTCCAAGGGGACATTTTTAATTACTCATATTGATGGTCTTGTAAGAAAATGTTGAAAAGAATCTCAGCTATGGATCTTTCGTGGACTCTTACTGTCCTTTTCTTGTTAGCATACCTTACCAATTCCTTTGTTCAAACATCGCCAACCGCAATTAAAACACCGGGTGAGCAAAACCTTGAATTTTTCCGCATGTCGTATTACATTATATTTTAATGAATTCTCAGATTTGACTCTTTAATTTTGACGCGATAATAGAAAAGGAGAACCGTCACTTACCCTCCTTCACATGCTCGCGTCTTCAGGTTAGTCATTTTAATTGCATGCGCATTAGCGTGTCATGATTTTTTCTATAAAATCTAAATTCAAAGTTTGCATTCTCTAAATTGGCAGCATCGCACGCAAAGGGACATTATGCTACACGAATGGGGACTTGAGAGAGTTAAATTCCAGGTATGGGATCATAGATCGTTAATGTAATCAAATAAATTATTTGAAAGAGTAACTTTTCAACCAAACTTTTTTCATTCAGCAACGTCTCAAGAAGCACCCGCAGTACATTGTAACGGTTGAACATGTGCGGTCTCTTCACGAGCCATTGATAGAGCTCCGTTGCCCAGGCTTGTCTACCCCACCCGTTGTTCGAAACTCGCTAGAGTTCCACTTCCACGAAGCACGCTTTCAGGCAGAGGTTGTCCGTCTTTTCGACATCAAGTCCATCTTCCCCCTGCATGCTGGCTCAATGAATGTGAAAATGAAGTTGGAGCCGTTGATTGTTCAACTGAATCAAGGGACAGATATAGGTCTGGCGATTAGAGACATGTACTATGCGACTTCCTCCAACTCTACAAACTCTGGGGAGAACCTTACAAATAAAGAACATCGCGAAGATCCGAATACGTCGGACCCGCTGTCTGCCACGGAGCAAGGGCTTTTGGAACTGGAAAAGGAAATCGAAGCGGTGTTCATTAATAGGATCAGACCAGATGTACAAAACCAAATCAAGGCGATAGTCAAGTCTGTCATCAAAAAGTTCTTTGAGCAAGAGAGTCTTATCAGGTTTTAATTTTGTTTGACTACTTGTGTAGTTTTTCTAGATACCTTTTGCCATTTTCATCCCTCTAATTTTCACTGTAAATTTGTACAGCATGTGCGAAATTGAGTACAAAATTCTTTGAATGACGACCTTGTACTCATTTAAATGTGTAATTTAGATGTAAATTAAATAATTACTGTTATTTATGACTTTTGGTTACGTTTATACCATTCATAGCGCTGGGAAAATTGTTTAAAATGTGCAAAGAACTTTGTTGACCAAATTTAAATTAAATTTATCCATCCTCGCCAAAATTGTATTTGAATGTTTTATTATTGACAGTTACATATTCGAAACGGCACACTTAGATCTGAAAGTAGCATCTTTTTTTAATCATACACACCAGACAAATTCGAAAATACTTGCTAAATATAAAAAGCTCACAATCAGTTATTGACAAAAAAAGCAGATTCGTAAAAGTTATTTTGTCGCTTACTTAATTTAAAACCTGTGTTCAACACCGAGATAAGAAATTGGAAATCAAAAGGTAAAGACGAATAATCATATCAGAACATTTTATACATGCACTAATGTCGAAATTCAAATCAATTTTGACAACTACAATAAGAATCTACATGTACTGAGAATCGGTGGCCTTGAAATGGTCGTCATCAACGGTTGTAAAAATGTGGCCTTCGTTGCTCAAAAATTCCAAAATATCCCTAGGACCATAATGTATAAAAATGATTAACATGAACTCATTCATTGCCATCAAATAACTAAACTGATGACGGTTGTAAAAATGTGGCCTTCGTTGCTCAAAAATTCCAAAATATCCCTAGGACCATAATGTATAAAAATGATTAACATGAACTCATTCATTGCCATCAAATAATTAAACTGATGAACACATAGTATATCGGTAGAGCTTACGAAATTTCGCGCATTGGAATTTGACTTTTGACGGCAGCAATAATGTTGTCCCTATGCATCCCTTGCTCATCTCTGCAGCTAGAAAGAACACGGTGAACAATATTTTGATTCGGTGTAAAACCTTGGATACCGCCAGTAGACGAAGAACCCGTTGCACCACCAAAGCCAGTTGGTCCTCCCAATCCAGGCTTAATCATGGAGTTACTGAAAGTGTTTTCAAATTGACCTCCCGTAGCAATCTTCCGTTCTTCCGCTTCTCTAAGTCTTTTCAATGTAATTCCGGTTTGAATTACTTCGAGCAGGTGACAGTTTAGTTCATTCAAGTCCGTCACATGAGTAGCTTTGAAGATGATCATGTACTTGGCATCTCTGGCTTTACGAAGGGCCCCCACAATTCTTCCGTACGTACTCTCGCAAAGAACAACTGGCGGAGTGCCGGTGTTACTCCTACAAGTTTTAAAAATATGTATGATATAATTGACAATTGACTAAATCTCAATTTAAAACTTTATTTAATAGCAAAGATAGAGTGTGTAATGTCTTACGTCAGTTCCCGTGTAGTTGACGCATTCGATCGATCCTGTCTGGTCATCTAGCCACATTGAAATCTTGGTAGTGCTTGTCTCCACTTTAGTTACTAGTCCTACAACAGTTATAACTTGAGCCTCGAAACCCTCCAGAGAAAATGCGTCTTCTTGACACTCCAGTAACTGCTTGATGGTAACAGGCATGACATTTTGCGATCGTTTGCCCTAAAATATAAATGATTCGATTAGCAACCCATAATGATTGTTTACACTTTACACCTTATATTTTCGCAGCTAAATATTGTACTCGCCTTGCCCTGCTTTTCTCCAGGCGCCGGAGAATCTGTAGCCCCTGCCATGAATCCGCCTCCAGTCTTATCAAACGGATTATTGTCACCTGTGTACAAAAGTGTCAAAATCAGATAGGTGAATCAGATAGTTGAAAAGGATTGGAATAATTGAAATGCCAAATGCCATGCACGTCACACGATGTTGTATTAACAGGCTATGTAACATTAAAACTCACCCCACATTTTTATACTTTAATTGAAACTCTGTACAAAACTTTTAAAAACTTAATATTGATCACAGTCAAGAAATTCCTTAATTAAATTTGATAATTTCTTAATTTGAAGCACAGGTTTTATGGACAATGTCAAATTAATTAATTGTTAATAGTTTTTATGTGTCGTTTTGATATAGACAACAAACGTATTTTGGTTTGAACTTGATCTGCTTTGTTTTCATGCTTTTGTCTGAATGAAATGACTTTTTATATGCCGTTTGCTGGACCGCTTTAACACAAACCAGTTGCCGCTGTAGCCACCTTGCCCCAGATTAAAAAACGTGTATAGTCAAGTAGGAAGATTTATGTCACGAGAACACGCAAATCATAATCAGCTGCTTTAACGTAAATGCACTCTGCAAATTACAGAATCCTAGTCCAGTGATGATAACCATTTTAAAGTTTACTCTGAAAATAGCTAATGTAAAATATAATGTTCGAAATGAGATATATTCGCACCTTTTTATTCCTAATTGATGATGTCAAATGGGCCCCGTGTTGAAAGAATAAAAGTTCTATAATGAACTGTTAAAACGTTCTGAAATTCAATAAGTCATGAATTTCAATTGACAATGAAGTTGCCGATCTTGCTGACGAAGTTGTGTATTAGTTTATTAAACTGCGAGAGTGTTCCATTTACTCGGACTCCAATAGTTGATCCTGATATAACCATTTTAAAGTTTACTCTGAAAATAGCTAATGTAAAATATAATGTTCGAAATGAGATATATTCGCACCTTTTTATTCCTAGATGTCAAATGGGCGAATGGGCCCCGTGTTGAACTTTGAACTTTTAAAACGTTACTGAAATTCAATAAGTCATGAATTTCAATTGACAATGAAGTTGCAGATCTTGCTGACGAAGTTGTGTATTAGTTTATTAAACTGCGAGAGTGTTCCATTTACTCGGACTCCAATAGTTGATCCTGATCCGACCTAGAAGAAGCTGAACAATAATGTCATCCTCTGCATTACTCCGCAAAGTGGTTGACAAATCGGACGCGATTGACACTGCGTTGAAATGGAGTCTCCTCGAGAGGGTGAATGATTGCGTGAAGGAGATGCAGCTCAAGTGCACCGCCGAAAGATCCGGTACTTTGAGCAATGACGAAGCAACAAATTCTTTCCTGTGGGTGTTGGAGGCCATTTTCATCCATGGACTCAGCAACTCCTTCCTCAAATCCTCCATGTCACCATTCTCCTCCATTCTGAGTAGCTTCGCCTCCTCGTCTACCAGTGCTTTGGGACGAGACTCATCTCCAGCAGTGCCTAATCCCTCGTTTTGGGAGTTTGTTCTAGTCTTTCTTCACAGAGATATCATTGATCAGATTAATTCTCTGCACTTAATACATACGGATGTGGGCCGGTGCAGAGCATGGCTCCGGATCGCGCTTAATGAAGGTCTTCTTCAAAGTTTTCTCGACAACATGACCTTAAAGACAAACCGCAGGTGCCTAAAAGCCTTTTACAAGTCCTCTGCATTTCTTCGTGATCCTGAGAAATGTGACATTCTCAAAAACTACTTGTTGGGCATAGAGCTTCTCCAGTTTCGCCTTGTGATCAATAATAGTTTCCTAAATCACTGGAACAGTGGTCCACTCGGTCTAGTAGGTTTATGGGTTGATGAGAATGAGAGCATCCAGCAAGGGGTCGATGTCGCCAATAACATTGAATCTAAAGAGTTTCAAGCTATCCCAAAGCTCCACCAACGGCAAACGAGTACCAGCAGTACTCCACCACGTTTTTACTCCGAACTTGACTCAGTTTTGAAGAAGCAACCGCCTCCGTTATTGAGTGAGGATGATGCGCTTAGAATTATTTTGAGCTCGTCGCCGAGAACACCACACGCTTCAACACCTCCTGCGAATACGGGTTCTGACAAGGGTCGAAGCGCATCAAAACTAAAGTCAACAGCGTCCAGACAAGAATTAAAACCACAGCATGCATCAACTGCTGCAGCCATCGCTAGGAAGGACAGGGTATCTTCGACTAGTAATAAGGAAAATGTTAATAGCGGCCGCGTTCCTGACAACAACTTGCCGTCCACTAATCAGACAAAGTGTGTTCAACAACAGGCGAAGCCTGAATCAATATCAGCGGCGGATTCTGCCGTTAGCCCTTCAATTAGCCCAGATGAGTCAGCGACTGCTGACAAGACACCATCTTTGACNGCGGCGGATTCTGCCGTTAGCCCTTCAATTAGCCCAGATGAGTCAGCGACTGCTGACAAGACACCATCTTTGACAGAGAAAGACAACGCTGAAATAATTACCGAAAACGGTGAGCAGTCGGAAGATGCCGGGGTAGAGCTGAAAACCAACTTTGCATCGCCTTCAATCTCCCTAACAGACACAGTCCCTGTGATGTCTTCATCTCCCGCAGCTCATGGCATTCCCAACTTACCCTCGCAGTTCTCTTCATCCGTCTCGTCAATCGAAATGGAATCTCCGACAACCCCTGCCTGCGAGGAAAAAAGTTACGCCGACCTCCTTCTCAATTACCAGCAAAGAACCCAGTCGTCTGCGATTACGGGACAAATGGTGGTTGACGAAGAGGTCTCATTTAACGAAGAAGCTGAGAGGAGCCGCAAAAAGTCCACCACAGGAAGTGTGAATACCGCATCTACCTCCACTGGCTCTATCCAGACGAAAAAATCGAGTAGTAAAAGTGGGACCAACAGCAGCTCGATTATTAAAAGGCAGTCGCATTATTCTTTCGAACAGTTGTCTGAGATGTTTCTATTCTTTCGTCAAGCCTGTGAAAGTAGGGATTCTAGCATGGAACTGGAGCTCGTGCCCAGAATTAGTAAGTTTGTCAAGGTTCTCGCCAATGAGATTGGGCTTGACACGCAGAATTACGCTTGCCAGATGTGTGCCACCTCCATTGGCATGATATATGGAGAGGCGAGACTGTGCAACTTTACCGGAGCTTTGTACTGCGTCACCTGCCACTTGAATCAGGAGAAAGTAATTCCAGCGAGGATTCTCCTGAATTGGGATTTCGGATTATATCCTGTTTGCAAGGAGGCTCATGATTTCCTGGAAAATCTGAAAGATGAACCCATGTTCGACGTGCAAGAAATCAACCCAGAAATATATGCGCAGATTGATGAATTTGCTCAGGCAAAAGCATTGAGAACAAAACTGTTCTACATTGGAATGTACTTGAAGACGTGCAAGAATTCCAAGGCCTTGGAACAACTAAAGAATGAAGCCACGAATCTTGGAAATAAAGAGCATGTTTTGGATTCAATTCACATATACTCATTAACTGTAAGTACAAAATTGGTATTGGAATCTCATTTTGCCTGCATAGCTCGTCTACATCGATTCGATTAGTAATTAAATAATATTTTTTGCAGGACTTATTGGGCATCCCAAATCGTAGCCTAATTTCAGTTCTAACAAAGTTGGTTTCTATCGGAAGTGGTCACATTCTTTCCTGTACCATTTGCCGTGAGAAGGGGTTCATCTGTGAAGTATGTAAGAAGCCGCAAGTAATTTTTCCGTTTGAACTGGAAAGAATTTTCAAGGTAATTTTTTGACTGCATTGTAACTAAAACGGCATGTACATAAAAAGTGATAAGTGATAATGAAAAACTTTTTTTCCATTAGTGTGGCGGTTGCGGTGCTGTATACCATAATACCTGCATGGATTACTCTAAGAGCTGTCCCAGATGCGAACGATGGAAAAAGAATGACGTTCTCTCAGACGATAACGACGATGAAAATAAAGATAATTAGGGTTAGTTAAAATGAACAAAGGTAGTTATTACATGACAATTTTGGTGTTTGGTGTCACCATCTCGGCTTTGGTGAGTTACATATGATATTTTTATAAATAAATACTTACCATACCATAATTGCTCGATCTACTTAATAGTGTTTTAAAAAGAAATGTATGTACAATCGAATTTTATATTAAATTTTAAGGCGCATTTTACGATTTTATGATGGAACCAAAAAATAACTAGTAAATAATATAATGTAATAATCCAATTTCCAATCTAACAATTAAAAAATATATATGCTTTTGCATATTTTAACAACGCAGAATTTAAACGTTTCCAATTTCATTTATTTAACTTTTATAAATTATGTGGCACACATTTAACAAATTAGATTTGTGTATTAGTTACTTTAATCGTTCAGCCCGTACCTTGGATCCTCCAAACCATTCAGAGATTCGCTGCGGGGGGAAGTGTTGGTGAACGTAGGGCATCCACTTATTCTGATCATACCCAAAGATTTTCATGACCTTTCTTGTCTGACCATTCATAAGCGGCCGAACCAGATTCAATACAATCTCAAATGCTTCAGGGGCTGAAAAATGAAAAATACAAGTATTCATTTATTCTTAAAAATCTTTTAATCACATTGTCTCAATGATTGCTTTCACTAAACTGTTGACAAAGACCATATGTCCAACGCTGAATGGGTAATACTTTTCATACGAGCCCACAAAGTTTAAATAGTACGGCAAACCTACGTATAACACCAATATGATTATTGAACCAGATTATTTATCCGTTACAAGTTTTTACTAAAGTAGTTTTGAGATATTTTGCTAAATTACACGAAGGGCACGCATTATTTTGGATAGAAAATGACGCCATATTGAGAAGCATTGTCCACTGTGTGACATTTTTCCCGGTAGCCTGAATCTCTCTGACTTTCCGGGTAGCAAGTTCAATACCTCTCACTCCATATCTCTTTAGTTTTGGCAGTTTTCCTGCTAGCACTGCCGTTCTGATGGGCCAGTCCCCTGTTGTAAAAGAGCAGTAAAAGTTGTTTTAGTGGCTTACAAACTATAGGTCCCAGCCTGGTTAGCTAATGAACGTAATCGTGCGTGTAATCTGAAAATGGGTTTGTACCAAAGTGCCCTTCCATCACAACGCGTCCCTCCGTATCAGTTGCATCGAAATATAAAGGAAAGTCCCTTTCAAACTCGGAAAAATCCTCAGACTCGATGCCATCCATTGCATTCAGCTTCCTCCACTCCATAGCTTCCTTAATCGCTGAGATAGAATCTCGCAAGCGGAAGTCTTTTGATCGAAGAAACCTTATCAAATACAGGTCCTCCTTCATGTAGTCGTGGGGAAGGAGGTTTTCTACACTCGCACGGAATTTTTGTAATGTAGCCTTCTGGGACGCGGTCAGATCCGCAACTTCTTTGAAGTACAGAGAGCTTCTTTGCGCTTTTGAACTTGTCGCACAATGCCCCAATAAGATTATCAAAATGCAACTTTTAACTGTCCTCATGATTTGCATTTTTAATCAGTAAACTTCTTAAGATTTTTTAAATTTTTTAATGGTATTATCTTTCTCGGTCTGTCCGCTAAAAGTACAACTTTACAAATAATGACAATTCCACGCTGGCTTTTGTTATTCGTTCGGATATGCCCAAAATAATTTTCATGTTATGAAAATTTATCTTTAGCCAGTTATGCAATAGATTGAACTAGACATTCTAGTATGATTGCGTGAAAAAGGTACTTGTTATCATATTAGTAAGTACCTATTTTCCATCTCATCTCACTATCAATCCTAAGCCATTCTGGAATGGAGAATCAGGAAGCTACTACGAACTTGTTTTCTTGGGCTGAGAGAGTGGACCTGCGCAAGGTTTTAAACCTTACACAACAAGTTTGAAGAATCTATTGAGCATCAAGTTACAAAAGATCGAAGACATTTCTCGAATTCATTTGGCGATTAGTCAAGATTATTAATGAGCTGCAGACAGTGATAAAGATGACCAGAGCAGGCCGTATGTTGTTCATAACCTTATCTCGAATCCACTGATTGTACCTCTCATTGTGAAGCATGTTTCAGTTGTTTGAGCGTTCTCAGTGTCCTTTACACGTGTATAGCAAGATCAAGGTTTCTTTTCAGTTGTAAAACATTTTATGTCTGACTATGGTCATGAACCAAGTCAAAAAGCAACCTTTTGGACTAATCGTAAAAGTCAACAGAAATGAAAAACTTTTTTTTTGTCTGATATGTACAGGACAAGTTTTTATACACGTGTTGTTATGAATTCTCTTGGATAAGATTTTCTTTACATTTGTAAATTTAAATCTTACGGGTATGTCGCATCCGAACCCATAGAAAGCAATCATAAATCATAGGCCTTTTCAACTTCAACTCATCAGATTGAATTAGTAATTTGTCCGAAAATATAAATCATCTTTACCTGTTTTGAACATAGGTATGTACGTACATATGAAAATCATATAATTTAATTAGTAATTCAAGCAGCCTATTTCGGATACCTTTTGCAATCTCTGATTTTTGGCAATTGCAGAGGAAATCATAATCAATAAATGACTTGCGTATAACTGCAGTGTTTGGCTTTTTTTATTCTTGTTTCAATGATCTAAATGAATGCATCACACAAGGTGTTACATCTAATAAATAACACGTGTTGCATATTATGCAAATCCTTGGTATTCATTGCGCATGAGATACAATGAACCGCATGTGGAATTGTGGATGCATTTCCGTATACACGCGATAATTATGGCTGAAAAGAGAAATTATTGCAAACAATTGATGAAACTTGTGTTTGTTTGGTGAAAGTCAACGTTTAGGATCGATGCATATTGATAAGCATATCCATGAATCAGTCATGTTACGGCCAAAAGCTTATTCTCATGAGATGTGCAGTGTCTTAGTCTCAAAGTCTAATTGACTGTTATTGCTAAGGTTTGTTTGTTATCCCATTGTTACGTCCACAAAAATGGCTATATTTCAACGAGGCAAAGTTTCCATCCTATTAATCTTTTGCATCATCAGTTTTTCAACATCAGACGCTTCTCCAATCCTTGCAATTCCCGAGAACGAAAGTAATGTAGGAGAGATTTCAACTGTGGAGTTAGTAAAAGGGGTGAAGAAGTTTCAAGAATCCTACACGGAATCTCCTACCGAGACCACCACGGCTCACTTTCTCTCCTATCTATTTGATCGAGAGGGCAACAGAGACCCGTGGCTAGCGCAACTTATTCGCGCCGCGGTTCCAGTTCTCGCCGAAGAAGGCTTTGGCGGAGTCATCCGACAGAGCTTTAAAGTAGGCCCGTCTTTGGCAGTAGGGGCGGCGCATGCTTTGGCTAAGCAAAGGATTGGACCCCTTCTAAACTTTCCTGCTCAACCGACAACTACGCTCATCCCACCTTATAAGAGACTTAAGAAAGATGAGCAAGACTATGAACTGACATCTACCATTCCGTCCATTGAATAAAGACTAAATTCAAAGCTAATTTCACATTCTTTTCGTGTTCATTTTTTTCCGCATTTTTTCTATGTCATACTTAGAATTTCAAAATGTCATAACAGCGTTTAGTACGTATTTAGAATGTGTACTGAAAAAAAATTTCCGCGCGAAAAAATGCGGAGAGCATTTTCAAAATCTTGGAAAATCTAGCCTTGACAAATCCAATAATTCTATCAAAATTTAAAGCGATCGTTAGAGAAATTATAGTGGGAAATGGGCCCACCCATACTCAACTCCCAGCAGCAGTCTCAGTCTACGGCAAGCGACGAACGGCATAGTATTATTTT
>JAHZMY010000108.1:0-16895 GCA_027743915.1 Seira sanloemensis
GAATCAGATAGTCTCCTAAAATTCCATTTACCTAACACAGAGGCTGCGTGGTCCAATGGTTAAGACGTTTGACCGGCGGGGTCACACGGGATTGAACAACCATAACAGATACTTTAAATTAAAAATACAAAAAAAGCAAACGGTAAAATTTCCAAAAAATACAAAAAAACTAATATAATAATAAAAAACCAAAAAAAATCAATCATGAGAGCGAGATGTCCAAGTCCAATCTCCGTGTGACCCCCTCGGCAAAAGATCTGGGTTCGAATCCTGGCGTAGTCACTATTTTTTTTCTTATTCTCCTTAAAAGTTTTAAACCATGTTGTCTTGTTCTTTTTAAAAATCTTTTTAATTAATAAATAACCAATTTAGATGAACAAATGTTGATGATTTACAAGTGCCAGGAGTGCAAAATATACGAATTTTCGTGGCGTTCACGATATTTAGCCAGTCAAATTAAATGTGATGGGTGCAAGTTAAGTGGTAACTTACCAATGTTCTGACCAACGTTAAAGCCAAACTGTATTCACCATAGCAATTAAAATTTGAGCCTATCATCCTTCACATCGGTAACTCATTTTCATTTTACTCGTTTTTCCGAAAGACAAAACCGGAAAGGGAATTGACAGTTGCACATAGTTATAATTTTGTCGAGTTTAGAAACAGAACAAATTGCAATCTCGCATCACCTAGTTTTCGAAATGGATTTTATTGAACCACATCATTTGAGCCCAGTAGCTTGGGCAACCTTTGGCAAATAAAGTTGCTCGAATGAACCCCATGATTTGGAATATTTCTTTCAAGATCTCAAACAAAAGCGAGACCACAACTCATATCTTTACCAATTTACACTTCATTTCAAATCTTGTCTACCTTGTTACCATGCATCACGATGATGATTGACTTTTAATTTGCCTCAGTTCAAATATCGAGTTCCCCCTTTTCAATCTCAATCAAATACACATGTATTGCTTCGAAGAGCTGCACCCAACAGGTCACAGGAAGGAAGAAGAAACCATCATCATCCTTTGATTGCATTTGGCAGGCTGAAAGGGGAATGGATCTCATTTTTTTAAAGTTGCGAACCAGCTTCAGCCTTATCATCATCGTCTTTAACAAGTTCCTCTATTGTTAACAATGTGCAAACACACAACAACTTTGAGACATCCATTCATTTCAACGTTACATTCAATAAATGGGATCATTTTTTAAAACTCGCTTCTGGCTAATCAAGACATCATCTCTATCACACCATTTGTAGCCACATTGTCATCCTCATCATCACGATCTCAAATTGCGTTACATGATTTCAGATCACTTTTTGACGAAGAAGAAAAGAAAGTACATTTTCAAAAACTGTGAGAAGGGAAGAGGAAGATGAGATTAGAAGTGGATCGACTGCACTCTCAACTCAACAATTCCATATCACCGCATCATCCCCTAAAAATGTAATCCGAAGTCGTATCAAATCTCAAATCATACACACATATATCATCTTCCTGTCGAGGAAAATGTAGGAATGTTTTTGCATCTTACTTTCAGATTTTTTTTACCATTACCTCTCAGAAAACATTTAAGTTTTCGACGACCATGATACCATTTCGGAGTCGAAAGATTACATATAATAGGAGACAAAAAGGTTTTCTTCAAATCTCAACTCCTTTTTGCTTCATCCTTTCATAATTCAGTTTTTTCCTCAAAAAAACGCACAGACATCCATTCGCGAATGAGTTGAGTTGAGTCATTGAGAAGCAAAGAGTTCAATTCCCTCAGAAGAGAGCCTTTGTCAAGTCTCTTTTTTGTTGATTTTTGCTCCTGATTTGAAAAAAGCCGTTCTTTTCTTCAAAAAAAAGTATATAAAATAGTTTTTTAAACGCGTAGCTTAAAGCTCATATCGTGATCATTCATCACATGCTGATTACATGTTATTATGATGATAGCTTCCACAATGCAGCCTCATTCTTGCATAATCGCAAATATTTTTTCACCCTTCCCTTCACCTGTTCTAAGGACTTGAGTTGGTAATAGCTCCAAGTCGTTTAAAGTAGCTTCAAATTCTTGTTCTTTTGTAGATTTAACGATGATGATTATAATCGTATATTTATGATGAGCTTCGATAATTGGCATTAATATTTAGTGTGATTACCTATTAGATTACATCCATTGAGGAATTTCCCAAGATTTTTTTTCGCTTCCAAGCTTCGTCATTGCGTTTAAAAATTGAAAATCCCATTGTCGTTGTGAAACTTTATATTTGTGTGTGGAGGCTAATCGCTTCATTAAATCATAAGGGAAACGTGATCGAATGGAATTTACTTGCTGAAGATGCAGAAAGGTGAAGCAAAAATTTCCAATGCCAGGATTGCGCTAGTTCCTCCTACTATTTCTCTAATGGTCATAAAATATAAATGCATACAAGTCAAAAAATAATATTTTAAGAACTTTTTTTCTACAAAAAAGAGAACTTGAAGAAGTCAGCCTTCAACATGAGAAACTATCTTCTCTTTTTGCCTGTACCCTACAGGCATTCCTGTATGAATGACGTAATTAAGAACGTGAGAAATTAAAGCCAACACAATATTAGAATGCGATACGACTCAAAATTTCTTGTAATTTGAGATTTTAAAATGTGTAGCTACAGCAGCAGGTCATTAATTGGTCGAATCTTTGAAGGAGTTGACTATAGTAAATATTACTAATTAGGAGCATTTTTGGCAAAAATTTTTGCCTACTTATATTTGAGCAAGCAAGGGAATGCTGGCATGTTGTCGACAACATCTATGTACATGTCATTGCTAGTGCAGCTCTGATTGATTTTTGCATGTCGAGTGTATGCATTGTTAGTTTGTTTGAAAATTGCTTTAAATACCACGATGACTGTAATCCATACAAAACTAATTGATAGCTTCTGAATTCGTTAGATTTGCTAGCCCCTTGTTTCACAAAAAGCGTTAAGTTCTTCGAGCTATATTTTTTAAACCGTTATCTCTTTTTTGACGACATCGCGGAAGGTCTAACAAAGAAATTGAAAACTGCGCAATTGCAGAAAATTATTATATACCTACCTATGTACTTCTTCGCATGATACGATGAGGCAGTGGCCGTTAAAGACGCTGAATGTGAGCCATTAAGTGAAAATTGGTGGTTAAGTTGTGTATGATTTCTAATTTTCCATTTGAGCAACCCAACGTAACAACAATGTCAATCAGCAGAAATGCTCTGAAAGCGGCTAGTAGTTGAGCCACTACGTAAAAATGCGACGCTTACTCTTTTGTCCCCAGCAGAACGACATTTGTACACAAATACTCTGGTCATGTCCAACAATGGCGTGAACAAAGGTAAAGGATTGCGCCTTTTGCCTGTATGCCTGAAGAGAATACAAACCACGCAAATGAAAATTATACGTTAGTCGTCAAAAAGAATTCTTGACAAAATCCTTCTCCCAATTCTCACCATTCATCAAAGTATTAAGTTCATTGTATTTTACATGGAAATTGAAATTTATTTATAAGTCTAGCGCCAGTGCTATCTAGTTCAGAGTTATAGGGGCAGTTTTTATGGCTTTGGCAACTTTAAAAGTAGAATACAGCAACCTTAAATTTGCATTAGCCATTAATGTGCAATTGTAGGGTAGAGGCAACTGATGATGACTGGCCAGTTGAAATGAAAATTTGAATTTACATACAATTAGAAAGGAAATAACTCAAGTTTTTATGAGCACTCTTTTGATGCATGCGTCCACGTTCAAGTGCGAGTTTGTGTCCCGTCATAAATTATCTCTTAATTAATTGCCTCTCACTTTACGCAGTAATTTTCTAATTACAGCTTCGAAGATCAAGAATCATTTAGTGTCCTGAGGGAGACTTGCCATGCCATCCATCATTTCCCTCTACGTGAGCTTGGGAACTGACAATGTAATATATGAAGTTCTTCTACAAAGGGTTAATTTGAGCACTTTGCAATTCATTTAATTTTCTGAAAGGGTATTTTTAGGTGGCATATTATTGCATAAAAAAGAATAAATGTGTTCATTTATATTTACATTGCCTACTTTTTCATCTGTCAGTTTCATTGTTTCAAGCATTCCTCCACATCAGATCAGCCACATGGGTTGGATTAAACATAGATGTAAACTTCTTACATAAAAAAAGAACGTGTTCATTTATATTTACATTGCCTACTTTTTCATCTGTCAGTTTCATTGTTTCAAGCATTCCTCCACATCAGATCAGCCACATGGGTTGGATTAAACATAGATGTAAACTTCTTTCACAATCCAATCTCGCCTGTCATGCCTCATATTAATATTTTACTCATGCCTGTTGCTCCTTTTAAATGAAGAGGTAAAAGTTCTGAAAGTCAGCAAACTACATATAAGAGCCTTTGATATAGCTACCTACAACTTTTTTATTGCTCGTGTAGTGTCGACCACACCAATTCACCGCCCTCTTCATCTTCAACTTCAAAAGGACACGCACGATTGAAAATCAAAGTCAAATCGCATCCCCATCGCATACCTTTTTTAACCAATTGATCTGCTGCGCATTAAAAGTGGCCACATTTTTTTGCTAATTCAAATTTACACGAAAAATTATGTCTTGATCAAAATAGAAAACTGTGGGGTGGACGTCTTTCAATTGACAAGTTTTGTGTCAGCCGCTGAGCCGTACATGCGTTTACAAATTAGAGCCACTCAGACCTCAGCTTTGTCACGCAACGTTCGTGAGTAGACAACAGCGAAAGAGAAAAAAAAACAATAAAAAAACTTGTTGTTTGACATGATTAGATGATAGAAATTATTGAATATTGACATGAGCAGATCATTTTACGCATCAGAGGAACAAAGTTGCCGCTATGTTATCGGTCTCCGTCTTCCTCCTTTAGAAAAAAAGCATATTCACAGTAATTAAAGGTCAACTTAACTATTACACGGTCAGCCAATAAAATAATAGGGTAAGTTAACGACTTTCATCTTGAGTCAATTGAAGAGGAGAGCACATACCTATCTTTCTCCTCTTAATATTGATCTCTTGTGTGAGGATGGTCCTTGCCATATTAACAACATTTTTATATAAGAAATTTTAGTCGTGCTTTTGTGAACTGTTTTTTGCTCTTCTGCAAGTCATGACTTTAGTTTCCCTTTATTTTCCTCTTTTAATCTTTACAAATAAAATAATTGCATATTTTGTGTCCTAATGTCAATTAATTTTCCAATAATTTTTTTATCTCTCTCTTTGTATTCTGCAAGAAAGAAAGAAAGAAATATTCCTACATTTTGACTTCAAATGGTTAATTATGTACATTCAATTAATGATGACATGACATGACACATTGTTGCGTACACATGCATACATTTACCTAAATTGATACATGAACCTGTAGCCGATTCTCTCATCTCCTGAAGGGCATTATTATAGCGTGATATTAAAAATGAGGAAGAGAGAAATAATAAACGTTGAGAAAATCATCTGCATAATAATTCCTCAGCATTTATTTCCATTTCGAAGGAAAAATCTTTAGACATGACATGAGTTGAATGTGAAGGGTAGAAATGTACATGCACGACTTAAACAATACTCTTCTGATCTCCAAGTCAATTCATCTTAATCAGCAAAATAGCCCACCTCCTTCAGAGACAACATCATCTCAAAAAGTTTTTTTTTCCTTTTTCTTCTCCTTTTGGAAAAAGACGAGAAAGCCTCTCCTTAAAAAAATGCAGGCAGATTTTTCTTCTCGAGGTGTTTTTAACGGCAAAATGAGAACCAAGTCAAATTCTGAATACTTTCACTCTCTATTTCTCACCATTTTCATTTCGCTTAAACGTTATCATCATTATTTTGGCGTTAGGATGTGACTTAAATGGCCTGCTACAGTAAACGCATCCATCATCGATACGATACGACGCATTTTGCTCGTATTATTTAAGAGGTAAAAAAAGGTGAACGCTCATGCTTTTACTTGAACACACAGACTTAATTTTTTTTGCAAGGTGTGTTTTTTTGCGTGTCTCAAATGAGTCATTGGTGTGGGAGCACGTGGCTCCCCTTGAGAAAGCCTCTCTCTCAAATGCCCATGACGAAACTAAATCCCAGAATTTGTTTTGAGTTTGGCATGAACCCCCCTTAATTTTCCCTTAATAATAAAATGATACAATTTATATTGCGCGCAGCACGAAGTCAAGATAATGACGACGATTTGACAACGCGCTTTTGGGTAGAGATCATTGATCATGCAATTGAAACACGCTATGTCATTCACACCTAAAGTCAAGTCCGTCTCTGTGAAACCTTTATCATTCCCTAAGTCTTTAAATGCTCTTCTGCACCGCGTCTCAATCTGAGTTTGAGAGATTCACCTTAAAAAATGAAACCTTGGAGGGAGAGAGAGACGCACGCGCTATGCGCAATAGCTTGAACTCCCATCGTCGGCTCACCTTCTTTGCTTGGGATGATATGGGACGAAGAGGAGCGTGTCGTCGACAATCTTTTTTTACTGAACCCTTTCTGGTGACTTCTTCTTTCCTTTCTTTGGAATGCAAGGGGAGAGAGAGAAAAAAAGTCTAATATCAGTCATAAGTCCATGCCCAATCATGTATGCCTCTCTCATGATTATAATGATGAGTTCAGTTTCTTCTTGGCTCTATATTATAGTTTTGCGTGAGTGAGTCCTATTATTTAAAGAAATTGTAATAACTCCATCGTCATTACATGTAATCTTGGGGTGAAGGAAAATACCATCCGTGTCGAAGAGTGATGCCAGTGGCATTAATCCTGCTGCAGAGTATATCTACATTACCTATTTAGCTCTTGTTAGATGAGTTATCTTGGTTGAACTTCGAGATCCTCACACCTCCACCTCCGTCAATGCCAATGTGCAAGGGTTTCGTGTTCTCTCTAATCATGTGCTCCTATCATCCTTATCATTATCAATTTTTCTTTAATCCTACCTCAAGCCTGGTTGAGTAGTAGTACTCTGATTTTCTTCCTCCTCTTGTCGCACTCCTCTNTGGTTGAGTAGTAGTACTCTGATTTTCTTCCTCCTCTTGTCGCACTCCTCTCGTTGCATTGTTGCGGTTTTGTCGAAATAGAAAATTGCATTTTGTCTTTTGCAGGGAGGATGGATGAAATTAACGTAGATTGTAAATGACTACAAGACGGCGGTGATTTTGATCAGGATGATGAGACCATATAAATGCTTGAAAGAAATATTTTTCACAAACTTTTAGCCCATTACATTTTCGTCCCTAGATTTCTTTTATTTACGAAAAATGGGTATAGTTTTACAGGTAATATATGGGTAGAAGAAGAGAGAACGAAGAGAGAGGTGCGACTTTGAAGAGAAAAATCAGGTTGCACGTGAGTCAGAGCAGATGACGGTTGTCTGTTGATGAGGAAGCAGCGTTTTTTTGTGAGCGATGATGAAAAGGCGCTAAGAAGAAGAGAGAACGAAGAGAGAGGTGCGACTTTGAAGAGAAAAATCAGGTTGCACGTGAGTCAGAGCAGATGACGGTTGTCTGTTGATGAGGAAGCAGCGTTTTTTTTTTGTGAGCGATGATGAAAAGGCGCTACAACATGCTGAGATAAGCATAATCTCTCTTAATGCTATAATCAGGATAGAATTGTGCAGCCTATTGTCTAGTTACTTTACTACTCATTAATTATTGGTGTCGTCATTTTCATCAGAAGAAGGACACATTTCTCGAAATAAAGTGAAATGTTGGATGCAGATGCGTAGAAGAATGGAGAGTGGCGGTGCACTAAAATATTTTATTTTCGTGTCATGTACATATGTATTTGGTAAAGAGAATCTGAATCGAATGTCTTTCGGCGACAAGGAGAGCATTTTTTTGCATCTAAACTTTATACCTCTTTCTCCTTTTGTTTTCAGATTTAAACCAGAGCGAAACAATCAGCGGCGCCCTTTAGCGAAGATGAAGTGGGGTGGGGAACTTTACTACTCATTAATTATTGGTGTCGTCATTTTCATCAGAAGAAGGACACATTTCTCGAAATAAAGTGAAATGTTGGTTGCAGATGCGTAGAAGAATGGAGAGTGGCGGTGCACTAAAATATTTTATTTTCGTGTCATGTACATACATATGTATTTGGTAAAGAGAATCTGAATCGAATGTCTTTCGGCGACAAAGAGAACATTTTTTTTGCATCTAAACTTTATGTTTCTTTCTCCTTTTGTTTTCAGATTTAAACCAGAGCGAAACAATCAGCGGCGCCCTTTAGCGAAGATGAAGTGGGGTGGGGGAGTAAACGGCACGCATGGCGGGGGTGGCAGGGGAGGATGGGCACAGAGCAACATGGCCGGCGACTTGTTCTCCTGCAGCAGTATGAGTCCTGGCTCAATCTCCTCGGTGTCGAATGGGGAACACATGACAGCCTACTTTGGCCACTTCAATCAGAGGAACGGTGGCCCAGGATCCCAGTTTCAGAGGATTCCTTTGGAAAGTGAATCAAGAGTTTCGAGTATGACGATAGCGGACATTAGTCCGAGGCTGGCGGTGAGGAAGGTGAGTGTAGAAAATTAGGCATTTTAAAAAATTTGCTCGTATGACTAGATTAGATGCTCATGCAGATTTCTCTTTTGAAGGTGCTTCAAATGTATGAGCACGCCCAGTATATTGAGGCATCCAATTTCATTGATCGGCTGAGCATAACAACATTCCGAATCATTTTGCGAGAGCTCCCAATCGACATTTTCATCGATGCCATGCCACATTCCCTCCCAATCATGGAGTCCCTCTACAGCAAAGTCTTTGCTTCTGAAGGCACCGGTGGCAATTTAAAAGCTCTGAAGCCCTATTCTGTCATTATGCACATTGTCAACTTTTTCTCGAGAGATGATACAAATCAACAGGTGAGTGAATTTCTTGTCCTTGCATTTGGTACACAGACAGGTCGTAGGTTTTTATTTATGCTTTTATGAAACTTTCCATCTCCAGTGCCGCTCTGGAAGACCTACCGAGCAGTTCGTACAGTTTATTTCGGACTGCAAAAAGATTTTACGTGTGATGGTCACGGGCGAGCCTCGTCTCATCAAGACACTGCAACAAAGAGCAAAGGCTTTGGACAAAGCCGTTGAAGGTATGGGCCATCACAGTCTCGTCGGCACGACCGACGAGTCTCTCCTTCCTCTGCATGACGCCCTGAAACTAGAATTCCGTCGAGTTGTGGACACGTACAAAGAAGCCCTCCAGAAACTTGAGGAGCTCGCTTTATCAGCCAAAAACACACCCAAGTCTGTCGCACATGGGCCAGCCCCGGTCGCAGCATCCCATCAGCGACAACTCTCGCTCCGAGTGCGGAAGGAAGCTGGCGACATGAGCAATGCGGACGCGATCGTCGCCCCACTTCTTATGAGATACTCGAGAGCATCCAAAAAGGTATTGATTTCAATCTATTTTTTTTTAAAAAGCACCTGTTAACCTACTCAAGTAAAAAAAACATTGTTCACTTTTTCATGAGAAAATGCATACCTGAAAAGTACGTGCTGCGCATTTCCGCTTCGCGTGTCAAAAACGGTGCAACATGATTTTGATGACATTCTGTGTGTGCGGTGCAATCCACCACACTGCTCAAGTATTCATCACAGAAAGTTATATGCACATGTGAAATTTCGCACTTGTCATTTTTATTTCAGGTGGAGAATATGGCACCTTTTTCCTGTTCATTTCAATATTTTTCCCATTAATTTTTCCCTATTTTAAATGAGGTGTGCAAAGTGCGAGAGTACAATAAAAAGACGGGCTTTTGAAGAGAAGGGAATTACTCATTAGAATAATATCATAATAGATCATTACATTTTTGTGCGTTTCATCTCCGCTCGGCTTTCATTTCTTGTCTTGAAAATGACAAGGGATTAACTACATCACTCTCGCGAGCATATAGGTATATACCTACATGTACAATTCTCTTTTTAATACGCAACGGAATTTAGCCATTCTTCTTCTATTTCCGTTTTGCATTACTCAAGCGTAAGGAAGAAGTGGAAAAATCATTCGTGGAAAATGCGAGGATGGATTGCTAATTTGTGCAAAAAGAGTGTAGCCATAGTCTAGCCGAGAGCTTTCCATTTCTTATTTTTGTGATTGTGACCGCCAAGCCAAAACGGCGTGTCTTTTTTATTGCATGAAGCCGTAACCAGTGTTGTTTAATGAAAGTTGTAAAAAAAGTTTTGTTTGCTAAGCTCAAGCTCCCATGACCAGTTTTTTTTGTTTATTAGACAGTCGGTAATTAGCCGCTAATTGTGAAGTCTCTCTCTCTTTCTACTGCATTATAATATGTGATGATGACAAGAGTACTGCACCTCGCCTGTCCTCATCCTCAACTTTTACCTTAAGTATTCAAATTTAAATCAATTCAATGTTTGCGAAAAAATGCAGAGCAGAAATAAAGGTAGACTTTGAAATCGTGTTGTGTATGCGGCGCATAAATGAATGATTATAATTAGCTTGTAGGAAGAATAAGGAGCGGATGGTTCTCAATGATGATGATGAGGAGGATGCAAATGTTACAGATAGGTATTCCCACCGTAATAATATAATATTATTGCATATCTTGGGCACGTACACACAGATTTTATTATTGTCCTAAGCCTTATTACATATTCTGGCCGGAAATTGGATGAAAAATTCAAATGAGAAGTTGGTACCATCACGAGTTTTTGTTACATAAAAAGAACTTTCTGAGGCATGACTTTTTTCCCTGCCATTTTCTCACAATTGAATTAGCGGAGCCGTATCAGAAAAATATGTAAATGGACGCTTTCTTTCAAAAGGGAAACGTCTTTGGGCAAATAGATAAGATCTTATTAAATGGGAAACGTAGCAATGCCGTAAATCAAGGAATACATAATTTCTCCCTTCGACGTTTCAAATGTTGTGTGAGGTCAATCTTTAGCCCGTAATTATAATTGTGTTTTTGAGTAATTTGGCTCTGTACGAGCTGATTTCATTAGCCATTTAGAGGATTTTGTTTGGGGTTAAAAACTACATTGGATAGTGAGAGAGAGAGAGCCAGTCTCTCTTTCAGCTATTTTAATTCCAAATATGTAAACGAGTCAATTTCAAAATGCCCATTTACATTGAAAAAAGATACTTCTAAATTAGGGAAGTGCACGTTTATAATTCGTTATTTATGAAAATGCCAGGTGCGCGTTTCCCTTTACTCTAGTTTCAGCTGCAGGTTTGCCTACATGAAAGTTTACAGATCCTGGGGAAAAGGAAATTGTACACATTCGTTTTTTTTTGATCGGTTGCATTAGAATAATGCGGAAATGAGCAGAATTTTAATAATCATCTTTCAATAGACAATATAAATCGGTTGCCATTTGATTTTTTTGGGCTTGGCCATGATGAAATTCGATTTTCTGAAAAGGTTCAGAGTTTCTAATTACGTGTATTTTTAGTTGCAGCAAGATTTTCCTTTTTTACTGAAAAGTCTTGGCGTTCACAGGTTGGGAGCAGGTCGAATGACCGTGCCGACATGTGACATGGATTGGGTACATATTTGTGCTTAAAAAGGCTATTGTAAAAGTCATTTTGTATTACGCTTGCTCCTCATATTAATTTAATTGTGAAGGTAAGAATTATAATAAGCATATAGTGTACATGAAAGACGATAACCTCATCATCGTCGTCTATTACTCCTTCAAAAAAGAAATTCCCTTAAATCCAATCTTTCTTAATATCAGTGTCATGTCAAGTGGGAGGAATAATCATTATGTTTTTGGGAGAGCGAGAAGAGGAGAAATAAAAGAATAGCGAAAAAGATTTCCCCATCAGCTCCAACTTGTTTCACTTTGCTCGACTGCAATCGTACTACAAAGTGTATTTTATTGCTTTAATATTGGTATAAAAAAGTCATATTAATTTGCAATATAGTAATTGAAAAAATACATATACATATGAATAGAGAAGGAGGACAGGTATAGATGGATTCCATTCAATTCGACTCTGAATTTTTCATGAGAAAAGTGAAGCACGTTGATGACTGTAGGGATGGTGGACCCACAACCGAGATTCAAGTCAAAATAAAGACGATGAAAACAAAAGAGAGAGAGAAGATTATCGTATGAATAGCTTAGCAACATAATTTAGCTTTGGTTTGGTAGGCATATAAAATACATATTATCTAGCATTAAAATATATATTATGCGTGTGTGTGTAGTATGCACCCATTCTCCCCTCGTGTTCCTGCAAATCTTCATCATGATTCTAAAGAAGTGAAACATTTCAAAGGAAAGGATGAAAATGAGCTAATTATCCACAGCCAACGTTTCTTCCTTCCTAATGACCACTTTCCGTCACAAAAATGTCAAAATATCAAGTGCATTAAAGAGGAAGAATGGAGATTAATAAGGTGCACTCCAAAACAGTACGAACTCACACATTCGAAATTTCACAAAATTCAAAATTTGCAATGATGTTTGACTCATATTAAGTTTTATTAAGTTGAGAACGTGATTGTCTCCACTTTCA
This sequence comes from Seira sanloemensis, assembly GCA_027743915.1. Lineage (NCBI taxonomy): Eukaryota > Metazoa > Arthropoda > Collembola > Entomobryomorpha > Entomobryidae > Seira > Seira sanloemensis. Next base: position 12,491 of record JAHZMY010000108.1, read on the forward strand.
ACCTTTTTTCAAAATATTTAAAGGGTGTTGTAGTAAATAGTTTGTGTAAACGTGTGCTTTGGTGAAACACGTAGGAGAAAGGACGTTTTTTTTTCCTTACAAATAGCCTCTCCCACCTAAAATAATTATCCAATCTCACACTGATTAAGTTGTCATCAAAGTGATGCTGAATCCACAGCCAACGTTTCTTCCTTCCTAATGACCACTTTCCGTCACAAAAATGTCAAAATATCAAGTGCATTAAAGAGGAAGAATGGAGATTAATAAGGTGTACTCCAAAACAGTACGAACTCACACATTCGAAATTTCACAAAATACAAAATTTGCAATGATGTTTGACTCATATTAAGTTTTATTAAGTTGAGAACGTGATCGTCTCCGCTTTCAACCTTTTTTCAAAATATTTAAAGGGTGTTGTAGTAAATAGTTTGTGTAAACGTGTGCTTTGGTGGAACACGTAGGAGAAAGGACGTTTTTTCCCTTACAAATAGCCTCTCCCACCTAAAATAATTATCCAATCTCACACTGATTAAGTTGTCATCAAAGTGATGCTGACGCTGATATTTATCTCGTAACGTCTCATAACGCCATTGAAATGGGTGAATTACGATCGTATCGGAGTGCTCGAAGGGAGTATCACTTCACCCATATATTTTGCAAGTCTTCATTCGATTCGATCCCGATAAGCTCTAAACGACAGGACGCCATTGAAATGGGTGAATTACGATCGTATCGGAATGCTCGAAGGGAGTATCACTTCACCCATATATTTTGCAAGTCTTCATTCGATTCGATCCCGATAAGCTCTAAACGACAGGACAATAAACAGAAAGCAGGATGCAACGTATTTGAGCGATGCGTGATTGGAATTTAATTTGTTTAATGAAGTGAATAAGGATCGAATCCACGCGCAACTTGTCGTGCCGTGACTTTGTCATCTCAATGCTACTTTGGCTATTTTATCGAGTCGAGGGAAAAAACAGCCTCCGTTTTCCCTTTTGAGAATGCACACGTAGAACTCACTTATTGATTTTCTTTAAGTTTCGTCACGTTGTATCGACAAAATCCAAGGTATTGAATTAGGAGGAAACTTCTCTTGTCGAAGTCTCAACAGTTTTTTTTTATCAATCGAATCTATCTCTTCAAAGTGCAGATAAATCTTGTATTGATGTCATCAAATCTCTGTGCTTCATCGTTGTTTATTGTATATTAAAAACAATAAAAAAAGCCGTGTAGGCCTAAACCAATCCATGCATCCCCCAGACTCACAGTTTTAAGCATACCGATGACAGGGCAACAATAGAAATGAAAGGATACACTATTATTATTATTATGTATTTTCGTTTTCATCTCGCGCAACCACGCTCAATTCTTTCAGTTCTTTTTTGTCCTGTCATCACAATCACTATTATCGCTTGGTGGTGATCTTGATCAAAAAGACGAAGATTGAAGAGCGTCTTTTAGGCTGATCATATATTAATGGCTCATAACAATGGAGGGACAATTGCAATAAAGCTCAAATAAAAAGGAAAAGTAAGAGGACTATCAGTAAACATGTTCAGCCATTTGGCTCGCTCTTTTGTTGAATACCTTGCAATAAAATGAATGATGAATATATGTCTCAGGGTTCTCTAATGCGGCTTCTGTGTTGTGAGTGCGTCTTTTTCTCTTCTTCCGATCTGATATCAGATCAACTTTCAAACACTTGATGAACGGATTAAGGAGACACTCACAACAGAGAGCTTCTTCATCCATCTTTGCTCTTAGTTTTTGCCAATAAAAAAGAAGGAGAAAACTGACCATGTACATACTTATATTTTCTTACTTGTAATTAGGCTCAAGACATAAAAAATGAAAATGAAAGGAGAAGGTGCGGTTCCTGTGTAGCGCCTATTCCACATATTTTATTGTTGTGGTGCTATGCTCGGATCAAAATGCTCATAAGGAGTGTGGGACTAGCCCATAAAGAGTTAATCAACGAAGCATTTTCCCCTTTACTTCAGATAATGAAAAGGTGAGAATGAGATGGAGAAGCAGGTCCCATTCCTTTTTGAAATTGGCTTGAGAATAGTTAGATATGTGCATGCTGAAGAATCTCTCCTTGTTTTTTTGGATGACTGAGATGTGGTTGAGCGCTGAAAATCTTAATGGATGTAGTAATCAGTAATCATTCATTTTCTCTAGCTTATTTCATCTGCACAGGTTTTGCCTCTGGTTAAATTCTCTACATTATATTCATATTGCTGAAGATTGGCTTGTTTGTGTGATTACAAGGCTGTAATTTATGAGTTTTTTTTACTGAACAAGGTCTATCCAGTTTTCAAAGAGATTAAAGTCGTGTTTCAAAGGAAAAGTATAGCCCTTTTTTCAATACTCACAGAGGGATGAATTTAAGTTTTCTAGTTACTTTAATTTGTGTCATTTGATACAGGTTTGAATGGGCACTTATGTACCTACACATTTTAGAATTCAAATTAGTCAAATGACTTCCTTCTTACCATTAAGAATTACTAGCTTATTTCCATCTGCACAGGTTTTGCCTCTGGTTAAATTCTCTACATTATATTCATATTGCTGAAGATTGGCTTGTTTGTGTGATTACAAGGTTGTAATTTATGAGAGTTTTTTTTACTGAACAAGGCCTATCCAGTTTTCAAAGAGATTAAAGTCATGTTTCAAAGGAAAAGTGTAGCTCGTTCTTTCAATACTCACAGAGGGATGAATTTAAGTTTTCTAGTTACTTTAATTTTTGTCATTTGATACAGGTTTGAATGGGTACTTATGTACCTACACATTTTAGAATTCAAATTAGTCAAATGACTTCCTTCTTACCATTATGAATTCAGTAGCTATGAATTCTACTTCCGGCGTTAATTTTTGTGTTTATGCAAGCACATTATTTTGAACTAATAAGCCTCTCATTAGACAATTATGTTGAAATTATACCCGGTGTTAGGATTCAGACGAAGCAGATTTTGCCTTGCAAAACTAAACGCAGCAACTTATTATGCAATACTAGGCTTCTCTGCAGTTGCAGTAAAATTCGTATTTATTTGCTAAAGCTTCTACAAAAGGCTAGGTTTCTTTAAAATGTGCTTGAAACAATGGCGTGAAGTTTGCTGTAAGGAAAGGTTTACAAAAGACATTTGGAGAATTTTCATTTTTTATTTGTAATAAAATGACCATCAATATTTCCACAGTAGTGAAAACATTCATTAAGTGAAGGAGCAGAACGCCCATGAAACTTGCTTCAACTGTCCGAAAGTACACGTCAAACTGAAATCCACTACGATTTCGTCTAACACTCTTCATTATCCCAAAAAATTGCTGTAATAAAGTCAAATGGAAAATGGAATTGCAATAATTTCGACTACTTCTGTATAATAGCTTTTCTATTCATGGTAGGCCAGACCCTCAATTGGGACTCAAGACACCTGTAATTTTTCACAATGGAAAAGAATTGGATCAACATGAGGCGCATTTTTGTCTGTTGCGGAATAATGATTCAATCCTACCCCGTTCCTCTCCGTTCTCGATGGGATGTTGCAAAAAGTTGTAAAAATATTGCCAACTTCACTCCTATATTCATACATACTTGCAAACTTTTTGTCTTAACTTTTTCGGTCAGCTCATTCAAGCGCGAATTGGCAATAAGAAAGAGCAAAAAGTTGTAAAAATATTGCCAACTTCACTCCTATATTCATACATACTTGCAAACTTTTTGTCTTAACTTTTTCGGTCAGCTCATTCAAGCGCAAATTGGCAATAAGAAAGGCTGAGTGCAACACCAACGTCACACTTACTTTGTTGTTGCAACCGCCTAAAATCCACGTCTCTTTTGGTAAACTTGCTAAGCAGGTGGTGAGGAAAGAGCCAGCTTTAGAAGATGTCATAGTCATGTGGACACCTAAGTCACAAGAAAAGTAATTTTTAATGAAGGAAAGGGTTACGGAACGAATCGACAAAAACTGAATTTGAGCCTAAGAAAGTTGTTGAATTGTATTAGCTACGGCTCAGTGAGTAGCTGCATGAGGCTTACGGCATTCCTACAGCTTAATCAAAAATCAATTGATGATTATGTTGATGACGCAACCGAATTACAGACGGAAAATACTATTATTATGCAACAGAAATGATATTGTGATGAAAAGAAAGGACGATGACTTGCTGGTGGTCAACCCACATTTCAGTTGTACAATGTGCCATACTATCGTCAAAATAGAGTCCGTCATAATAAATATGGTTTTATGAAGTTGTGATTGGCAATAAAGATTGTTATAATGGAGACTTGAGAAATGATTTCAGACTGCAAGTCACCCTATAAAATGTAGACTTGGCGTAACAATAATAAACACAATTTGTTTCAGCATGCTCTCTAGGTCAAGTCGTGCATCTGCTTCTGAAA
>JAHZMY010000109.1:0-17615 GCA_027743915.1 Seira sanloemensis
CTACAATAGTTGATAGGCATACCATGTTTACAGCACCTTCGGCCTTTGATCATAGAACTGTTATGTCCGAAAAGAACAAAAGCGGCCAGGAAAAGTGCTGTTTCACTACCCTCTATTTATTACATGATGTATGGACAAAGTAAATTACATTTTCTTGTTCTGTCACTCATATGTAAGAATGATGACTTTGCTAGCTTCAGTCAAAAAAATTAAGTTTGTAGAAAAATGGAAACAATCTTGCAAAATTTAGGTATTGTTCAGTTCTCTTTTACCTACTTATGTGAGTAGGTATATCTTGTTTCGGCATTTCAGCACCAAAAGGTATTCCCATTCCACTTTTTAAGCCAAATCTGGTGAAAATGCAAAAGCTAATAGATTTTTATGCTCCACATATCATACGGACGAAGAGATGAGATAGCGTTCCTACGTCACAGAACAGCAGAAGATTGGAATGCACCGATCAGAAGAGCGAATATTTTACTTTATGTAAGACCTTGTCTTTGTGTATAATAAAAATTGAAAGCTGTTCATCACACATATGTAGTATTTTTTATGGACTGCTGGTGGTGGTGGTGGATCCCACTACTAAATATTGACAAGTGATGAACTGTTGTATACCGTATTGGCATTATTCATACGAAGCAGACAGAGCTGGATTGCACAACTTATACATTATACCTTTCTGCCTAAATTGAGTGGAAACATTGTAGTGCACAGATCATTATGGTCATGTGCTTCGTGTCCATCTCTCAAGACGACGGAATATCGATATATTTTCTTGAGATAAGATGAACGTATTGTGTTTCAGCTGATTCAGATGGAATAGTGCAGTTTTTCCCTGTAGGTTCCATGCTGTATCCATGTCCAGAGAGAAAGAAAAAGATTTCATTGTTTCAAGGCATGGGTCATAAAGTGAAACATATTTATAGTTTGCTCCAGTGTCAGGTTGAATTTCGTGGTTTACTTTATGCTATTTTTGTAATAAGTCTTAAGTAATCCACTTTTCTGTTTCCTTTGTTTAAGCCAAGTCGTCGTGCATGGCTCGTTAAGACTGTAAAACTATTTCTGTGTGCTCTTATCTGATGCGGGCCGAAATGTTATGGCCGTTCCAAGAACCTTTGAGCCAACAGATAGATGTGTATGCGTGGTAGTGAATTGTCTTCACGGAAAAATTTGATGGTCCTTTTCTGGGTACATTGACTTAAGGGCAGGCTGCACACAAGTTGATGGAATTTGGAAGGAAAAAAAAGGTTTTCCAGTTTTTCTCGCAGAAGAGGATTTGTTTTATGCTTATGCCTTTATGTGTGTAGGCTGTGTGCATGCAAGCGATGTGACAAAGTTAAAGTTGTGTGTGAGTAGGTATGTGTATTTCGTCTTGGATATTTTCTCTCTCTTGGATAGTTATACGCCTTGAAGAACTCATTTCTTGGGGACAAAATTGTACCTATTAATTTCAATAATTCGTCTCACTTTGTCTGTGAAGAAGCTCTCTTCTTTCAAGAATATGGTGCATGCACTCATGTAAAAATGAATGCAATGTCATCCAAAAAGTAGTAGAAATTGTATCTGAGTTGGACAGGCAACCGCCAATTTATGAGGACATGTAGAGAAATCTCTTGATTTTGCTCAAGTCAGTGTGTAAGAACTCCTTGGGCTTCGTACGTCGTTCCGCTACTCGCTCCTCTGCTACACTAATGCTCAAGTCCAAGGGTTCTTCAAAGTTTAGCCATTATGGAGCTACATTAGCACTTTTGAAAGAGATATTCGATTGGGTCGCGAAGCCAATCGCCAATGACCGTGCGCGACTTATTCTACACTTTCACTCCGGTTTTCAAAAGAAAGTTTTGAATGTTCCAAAATGCTGCAAATTTCATTTATCCGTGAAGCTTTATTTTGCTGTCAACTTCCGTGCCAGCGGAGGAGGCGGCGTCGGCAGCACCTCGCACGTCAGAATAGTCAGTTGCAGCATAATAATGTGTCCAGCACCACTGGAACGCATCAGCTAGTGGTGGTAGTAGACGAGGAAGATGATAGCTCTGTGGAGAGCTCACAAAGTGACTACGGTTCCGAGAAAGTGTCCCCAGTCGATATTATTAACACTCCTATGGGAGGAAAGGAGAACAAGACTCCAATGCGGAGGCCGAATTGTAACGCAGAAAACGAGCGACATGATCAGTTGACGAGGAAGTAGGCATAATTTTTACCTTTTCCACTATTACCATGCATTTTTGTGTGTATCTCATAAAAAGAAAGTCGTAGCATTTTCATATCATGCAAAATTTGATTGTCACATGTCTAAAGTCAGCAAAAGTTTCATCATAAAGAATACCTAAACAGGTCAACTGTGTGATTAGCTCAAGTTTACTTGGCTGAATTTCTATTATTTGCTTATGAAACCAAAAAAATCTCTCTACTTTGTTTCAGTGTAATGCTCGTCCATGACAAACTGTCTCATCTCGCGCTAAGCGTCCCAGACATTTCTTCGCATTCCTTCCAGCTGCAACAGAACCAGTACAATGCCATACAACACCAGACTCCAGTGTTGGGGAATTGGACGACGGCCTCCGTTCCTGCTCACACCGTAGTGCAAGTGATTCCTGGAGGGACTACCTCCAAAACAATTGACCCATCGGCAATGAACCGCCCGGTGACGATGAATGGGGCTGTGAGCCGTGTGGGAAATGCAACAAATGGGAGTGACCCAACGACAACGGCACTTGTCCTCCCGAATCATTCCAAGGCCAATGGAGGATGGTTCAATGGATTACTGGGATGTTTGAGACCCGTCCTGTCCATCATAAATAAGGCCACCGCTCATGATCTCAAGCACCACGGGAATCAGTCAAGTAAGTCAATACACGAAAAGAAAAAAGTTTGTATCTGTCATGGGACATTTCATCGCTTGATTAGTTTCTTCTCTGCTCTTGCCTAAGAAGCAAGGTTTCATCTGAGAAATCCATCTCATTACTGGGATGTTTGAGACCCGTCCTGTCCATCATAAATAAGGCCACCGCTCATGATCTCAAGCACCACGGGAATCAGTCAAGTAAGTCAATACACGAAAGGAAAAAAGTTTGTATCTGTCATGGGACATTTCATCGTTTGATTAGTTTCTTCTCTGCTCTTGCCTTAGAAGCAAGGTTTCATCTGAGAAATCCATCTCTTTCCCGTGATATCTTTCATGCTTTAGAAAAGAAATTACTTTTCTATACCTCCAGTAGATTCGTAGCAAAAGAAATTAAATGGTTCAAGGAATCAACCTGTCATTACCAGATTGGTGAAAGTTGTATCTGAAAAAGTTTCGCTTTGTGAACTAATCCCAATTTTTTCTTAAAGTATGGCAGGAAACGTTATAAAAGCATACAATTTTTTAAAGCCATTTCATCACTCACATTTCAGCAGTGTCTAGTCTGTAGCGCAGAGAGGAGCCATAGCTCTAGAATACACGTGTGTATCATACTGAAGAAAATTCCATTACGCTATGGAGGCAGTCAAGCGTTGATCCACCACTCCTCCACTATATAAATATACTCGATCGTGATCACTATCGCAGAGAAAATTGTAGTAAACATGCTTTGCAATACAGCGCTTTCCCCAAAGTTATACGTATGGCTTCCCATTTTCACTGTACGTCACCGCCAGCACGGCAAAAAAACGCCTTGTGTTAGGTATTTATAGGCACACTTTGTGAAAGTAAAGCTTGTCCAAGGTCAACTTTCAGGAATAAAAGAAAGCATGGCGAAGGGAATTCTCCAACAGCATAATATATATATTCGAGCCGCAATTGCTGCCTTATGACAGAAAAAGTACAATATCGCGATCGTGAATCAAATATGAAAAGGACGACGAGCAACTTTGCTGTAGGTTTAGTAAAGCCGTATATTATGTGTACATTATTTATGAAGCTAATGTGCCATTACATTACCTGTCGGTAACAATAAAAATCTGTTGTGATAAAAGTGCCTCTTATTATGGTATTGTACTCTCGGTTCTATTTTTAGGCTGTCGCTTAAATTGGAAAGTGTGGGTACATGTTGCAGTGAGTATTCGGAGCAGAATAATACTATATTTTCCACGTAATCAATAGAGCACTCACTCCACTCCCGGAATAAAATGAAATGTGTTGTTTTTACCGAGTTATTCGGGCTTGATATAAATACTCTTTCTCGGTGACGGATTTGATAAATTAGGACTGGGAGCATGAAACTTACCTTTACCATGCACCCTATTACTTAACTCGGAATGACGTAGATTTCGGTGAAAGGAGAAAGCTGCGCTATGAGCAATAATACTTTAGCCAAGTTGAGGAATTTTAGAGAAACATACATAATTGCAAGAAGGATAATGTAAAGTTTAATCTGATTTTGTATTGCGTCATGCTCCCTGCTTCCGACTCTGTTCTCCTTCTTCCATGAGAAATGTTTCTTTGTTTACTCCAAAAGTATAAAGTTTGAATCGGGACAGAAGAAGGGAATAAAAGCTTGTGCATGTGCCATCAATCTAGCCAATCTATTAAGTCTGGGTTAGTAGAAATCTCAGAGAAAACTGTCGTAGAAAGTGGAACTCTGGAACTAGGTAAACTCTGAATTATTGAATGGCCCACGGGCAATGAAGATGAAGCTTGAAAAGTGGAACATGCTCAATGATGCAGGGGACATGCCACTTATTATTTGGCTCAAGATGAAGTACATTTGGGTGACGTAGACTCCACATTTATCCAACTTTTCTCATGAATGGGGAACTAGACTTCGGAATATATGCTTACTATCATATTATGCACATACTTTTACATGTGTAACAACACAACCGAAAAGTTTTCATTCATATTTCTAATGAATTGCGACGGAGGAGAAAGCGACTTCCTCCTCCTGCTGTTCCCCGTTACGACTCACTCTCAGAACAAGGATGGTTTGGGGACGTGGAAGTAATGTGGATTTAATAGAGTTAAAACTAAAAAAATTGGCAAGGATTTTTTGGAGAAAGTTTTGTGAATAAAAAAATTCACATCTACCAATCAGCAGACAAAAATAGAACAGGATGCTTAGGAGATTTGCAAAGTTTACCTATTTTTACGTTAAAACGCCAAAAAGTGGAAAGGTGATGAATTCAGCACGAGTGCAGCTGTAGAGTTTATTCTTGATAATGATTAAACTAATTGGGATGGATGAGCATTTGATGAATGGGAACGTAGGCGAGTTATTTTCCCAGAGCTTGTGCTACCATAAATATAGCTCCGGTGGGTGAATTGAGGACTTTATAATGATTAAACTAATTGGGATGGATGAGCATTTGATGAATGGGAACGTAGGCGAGTTATTTTCCCAGAGCTTGTGCTACCATAAATATAGCTCCGGTGGGTGAATTGAGGTTTGGTCTGGTGCTCTTTACCAGCTTCAATCACAACAACTATAAAAAGCTGAAAAGGTAACATGAAGTATAGATTGAGAAAGAGTCGGGATGAAAGGAACATCATAAATTTCTTTTGATTTTGCTGATGTCAGTTCTCTTCTGTCTGCGAATCTCACTCGGTAATTGCGAGGCATTCATGATTTCACCTTCTTTATTTCACTAATCATCCAGATCAAGGATGAAGTGAATTTCTCTGATTAATTTATATTCAGAGGCAAGGCGTAGTGCTTCTGGTGAAAGGAGTGTAAGACAAAATCGTGGGCGAGATGGGTTACACAATGCTAAGGAGGTGGTTCGGGTTAAGTGGGAGCCACACTGGTAAACAGCGTGGAGCGTGGTTGTATGATGAGGAATTGCGTTGTGTTTACATGATGGTCTCATATCAAGATTTTAATTTTTACTTTGCCCAGATATGTATGTACTTATGTCTTTTGAAAGACGTGCAACCAGAAAATGCTCACAGGAAGCTCTCATCATTTTGCTCTAATGAAGAGTGCAAAGAAATTGAAGCCTTTCGTAGCTATTCATCCGTCTAATTTCTAGAAAAATGTTGGATTGAGCTGTGAGCTAAGATTTTGCAATCGGCTGTGAATTCTGTTGATATACTTTTGAGGTCATTGCTTTCAAATCATTAAGAGAGAATCATTATAATCAAAGGGGACAAGAGCAGAGACCACAAGTCCTGTTCCAAATTACTCCCACGGGACCCAAGTTTTGTGAAAACTTTTACTTAATTCTTTGTCCAGCTTGAGCGTGGGCTTTTTGAAAAGTATCGTCGTTGAAAAGGAAATGATTCGAGTTGAGTTGATGCACATCATGTCGTACCCAAACGGATGGATGGATTCTAGAACTTAGAAGTGGATGAGTATACGTATATTTATCCTCTGTAAGGGCAAGCAATATTAAAAATATGTAGGTATATGACAAAAGGCAATGCATAATGATATTTCCCATTCTTCTTTTCCCTTAATATCTTGGAAAAAAGTAATCTGCGACTTTTCATCGACAAACAGCTTTAAAGTTTGGGAGGGGGAAAACGCCTCAAAAAGTAAAATGAAATGTTTTCATACTTCATACTACCTTTGATCTTGTAACAAGCTGTTTTTTTCCCTCAAACATTTGATAAGCCGTGTCCAATCCCAAAGAGAGTTTTTAAGACGGCTTATTAAAAATGGAACTTGATTTTTTGCTTTGATGTTTGTATGTATGTACATATATTGTATATGTATATTAAAGCATACTAAACTAAATCTTTTATGTCTTTTCAGGTGATGAATGGGAGGTTCAGTTTGAAGACATCAGTGATTTAGACTGGGTAGGATCCGGTGCTCAAGGTGCAGTCTTCAAAGGAAAGTTACGTGGTGAATGGGTGGCCGTCAAGAAAGTGAAGGATCTCAAAGAAACGGATATTAAGCATTTGAGAAAACTCAATCATGCCAACGTTATTCAATTCAAGTAAGTGAAGAAATACTATATCTATTTTACCCTCGAGTAACTTTGGTACAGAGATTTACGTGGAAAAGCTATATAATTTTAATAATAATATATGAAATGTTGCAAAAAAGTGTTAACGCTATCACACGGATATATGAACTTTAGTTTTGAGGAATGCCTAATGCAGTTTTCCAAGAAGTTTATTTTTGCGCTATATTGCAGCAACGAAGTGAAATAGAACCAGTAATGTAGAAAAACTGTATGCCAACTGTAAAAGTTTTCTCCGAAAATGCACCGATTCTGCGCTTCCCAGTGCTATCTTGAGATGCAAATTAGTATGTTTTAATATACATAAGTACTAGGTAATTCACTTTCACTCAACGTGATTATTTACAAGACAAGAGTTTCCACATTTTGTAAACTATGCCCAGTTTGCTTATATCTACACCATCTTTTCCTGTTTTTAACTTTATGAATCTCGTTAAGTCACTGTTGCAGGAAACAAAAGATTACATTTTCTCAAGTAAACAAAGTGTAACTGAAACGTGTATCGAGATTTTTTTTGTTCCACAGAAAGTTATTTTGTTTTTGTTTGTTTGTGTATTGACGGGGAAATGCAATAGTGGCAGTTTTGAAAGCACCCCAGGATTTAGAGTAAAGTAGGCTTTCACTTCAAAAACAAGTTTGAATTGTATATTTTCCACTGTTGACTTAAGTCCCACTCAACTTCCATCAGATTCCATGTCACAAAAAAAGTTTATTTTCCACTGGCCTTCAGATCATTGTGAAGTGGGTGGCAATTGAGTTGGTGTGATGTAGCAATTTCCCCTAAATAAATAGCAGACACTCAATCCTAGCCTTTTGATCAACGCAATCCAATATTTGTAATGTTTTATGCTTTACAAGGCATATACAAGTCATGCATATTTCACATGATTCAAATAAAGCATATTATTCACATCACATATGCATCAATTTGAGTTGGTGAAAGCGAACCGTGTACGAGAGCACCTACTCTGAACAACCTTCAAAGTCACATCATATTTTGAAGGTGAACATTGTCACAACGCACTTTTGGAAAAAATGGAAAAAAACTGGGTTAACTCTGGCGATTGTGTTTTGTCGGAGTATCTAAAAGGTATAAAAAGAATTCAATATCCTCTGTATTCTTTCTCAAAGTCAGCGTACAAGCCACCCCTACCACCTACGCTTTCTGTCATGAAAAATATTTCATTTATTACGGCTTCCCTCTGCTCGTTCCAAGGCACCAAAAAAGAAAGACATGAAAGCAGCGGGAGAAAGTATCTCTTAGAAACTGGGACACACACAGAGATACAGGATAGAATACGTATTGAACTAAAACTGGAAAAGCTTTCACCTATTTTTTGCAAGGACATTTAAATCTGATTTTAAGGATGCTGTGTAGGAATATAATCCGAGAAAGAGTTTTTGTTTATGAAAATAGACGTATTTCAATTTCATGACGTGTATTCAGCACGATGTATCCAGCAAGGATGAGCGGGCCTACAATACGTTTACCTAAATGAAATAAAAAGGATTCTTTTCACTTAAGTACAAAAGCATATTCATTGTGTTGACTTCTATTGTGCGTCAGTTGGAAACGTACCGTTTGATGATATGGAAGGCTTTATGTCTCATGGTGCTTTTAAGCAAATAAGCCTATTTTAATGCGACGTGAAAAAGTGTCATTGTCACAGCTTTTTAGCCAAAAAATAATCGTCACACGAGTCTCACGTATCAATTATTTTCTACACTCATGGGCGTAATATACGTAGTTAAATATGAGGATCATGAATAAATAGAACATTATGCGGAATGTATTTACTATTTAATACTAAAAATGCTTCTACATTTTGTGTTTGGCTTCCATTGTCCAATTTCAATAAACTCATTATCGCTTGGAAAAAGTGTCAAAAAGTTTGTACTAAAATGGTTTAATGCCCTCTTCTTTCCTTTCAGTGTTCTCATTGGGGCGGATGAAGTTGCCAAAATCAGTGACTTTGGAACGAGTCGTCAGTGGAATGAAGTGAGTACAAAAATGAGCTTTGCTGGGACTGTCGCATGGATGGCACCCGAAATCATTCGGAATGAGCCATGCTCGGAGAAAGTTGACATTTGGTGAGCATTTCATTAATTCAATTTTCTACTAGGGAGTAATGAACCAGAAAGACTGAAAAGAAGCTAAATTTTGAGGAAGTGCAAAGAGCATTTGGAGGAAAAGTCTTTACGGGCTTAAAAGAGTTTATTACTTTCATTAGAGCAAATTCGTCGCAGTGGAATCAAATTAAAAGTCCGGAGAAGCCACTTCTCCCTCAAAAGATACTTCAGAGACAGTGCTTTTATTTCTTGAAAAAAGCTGATGGAAAGTGCCTTAAAATTTCAGACCATCTGAAACAACATAATATACCTATATTATTCCTCTCTTACTGCTTAGCATTTTTCGCTTTAACGCCAAAACTTTATGCAAATGTATCATAAGGAGAAGGAAGCTTCTTTTCTTGCTCACTCGCAAATTTCACAAAAGTAAACAAAAACGCGAAGCATGGCATATGCTGTACACAGATAAAAGTAAATTTTTGACTCAAGTGTTTCCCCATTTCCAGTTTCTCATCTGCATCTCACAGGTCCTTTTTTCCCTTTCATTGGGATGTTTCTTTCGCTGGTATGCCACGTGCGTGAAAGTGGAGAAAGTAGGGCACTATATGTACGTTGTATTTACTTCTCATTTCCCCCTTTGTAAATACGATTCCGTCATCAACTCAACTAGTCAAGAGAGGCACAAGAATCCCGAGTCTTATGCGACGAATATAGGGAATATACCTACGTAATTCGGGAAATGAAGAGTCTGCTGAGTCAAAACTCAGTTTACATGGCTCAATTGAATTTCAAACAGTTTTCTGTATGAATTGACTTGAGTTTGAAGTACTTTCCAGTCTCTTGTGGTTTGGTAGTTGGTTGACGCTTTGATGTCTTTTTACCCATTCGTTTTTATAGACTATTCGCAATTATTTCCTACACAAGATTATCAATCACTAACCTGACCTGAATGAGAATACAATCATAAGTATGTACGTATGTAGATATGTACATATATAGAAGTTTTCCCCAACATTTCCAGATTTTCCAAGACACTTGTCAAAAATCTATTTTGGCCAATACTCTTGCAATAATAAAACAGCGTGGGTAGAACATAGGAGGATCGCCATTTTCCATTGTGGTTTCCTCCTTCACAAATGTGAAAAAAGCAATTCATTCTTGACTCTTTGCACACTTGTATGAAATGGCGATTCCATGTAATTTGAACAATAACAATGAGAGAAAGTGAGCGTCTTTCTGCCAATTTTACCTTTGTGTCGACTCTACTATATATATTATATGCATTAAATTGTGCACCAATCGATTTTTTCGGTAGTGGAACCCAAAAAAGATAAAAATCGATAAGGGGAATACAGCAGCAGGAACAATACCGGAAGAAAGATCTTTCTCTTGACGCAATTCAATTTGATTTGATGGGGTGTGTGTATATGTATACCTATGTGTATGTGTGCATTGACTTTTTCCTTGTGTCCATTCGCTTTCTCCTCACACCACAAAATCTAATTCTGTTTAATGGATTGGAAAAAAAGTTGCAAAAGGTACAAAAAGTATAATGTACAAAAAAGAAACTCGTAGCAAGATTTTGAATCATGTTCTGTTTGAAAATAGGAGAATGCACTTGTTCACTAGAAAAGGGAAATGAGCTCATATATTGATCTTTTTTCCAATGTACCTCATTACCTAGGTATATTCCGACTCCCGGATATTTTTTCACAGCCTACCTCAATCCCTTTTGTCTCATGTCACCTACACTCCAGCAAAAGTTAAAAACTAGCAGGAATGCTTTACCTTTCAAGGTTATACAAACACAATAGGGAGAGGAAGGACTGGCGACATGAATGCAAAATCCTTGAACAAACAGAGTCTTCAGAAAAATTCCAGTTTTTTAAACCTTGTATTCTAATTGAGATGATTTCTAAAGCTTCTTCTATCCAACATTTTTTCATTAACTTTTAGGATTTTTTGTTAAAGTTTAAGGGAAACTCAAGGAAAAAAGCGAAGGAATTTTCACGTCTAACTTTTCCCCGCTTTTCTGTTTTAGGTCGTTCGGAGTCGTCCTCTGGGAACTGCTAACTTGTGAAACGCCTTACAAAGAAGTGGATAGCTCAGCGATTATTTGGGGCGTTGGAAATAATTCTTTACAATTACCCCTCCCCTCATCTTCATCGTGCCCTGATGTAAGAATCATGAATAAATTTTGTGCTTTCACAACTTCTTTGCCAAGTTTCTAAAAAAAAACTTGTAAGTTCCATTGGAAAAAAAGTTTGAAGAATAGTAACAAGCTCATAATTTATTTTTCAGGGTTACAAAATCCTGATTAAGCAGTGTTGCAGTCCCATTCCGAGAAATCGGCCTTCGTTCAAGTACATCTTGAATCATTTGGACACGGCAAGTAAAGAAATTCTAAAGACGCCCCCGGATCAATACTTGAGGATGCAGGTTGGTGTATATTCACATTCTTTCCACTTATTATTATATGACGTCGATTGTGTTGTTGTGTCTTGTGGTTAATGAGAAAAAAATCATTTCTACGTCAAACCACACTGACACAGGACGGGACAGTTTAAGTGCATGGTACGACGTGACCAAATTATCAAAGGAAAATAATACTTTGGCCCACAGCTTACCTTGACTTGTCTGTCTTCTTGTCGCGCATCTTTTTTTTTGCTACATTTATTGACTGGGAACATGAAAGGGGAGAAAAAGTAGCTCATTTCCTCTCGCCCAATAAAATCAACTTTATCACAACTTTCCGTTTACACGTGAAACGGCAGTATTGTTCTAGGTCAAAAAATATCAAATCTTCGATAATTTCCTTTTTTTCAGGAAAAAGACCGTCGAAAATCAGTTTAAATTCCACGAGTTTCTTTACCTTTGCCATTCCCACATACATATACCTATGTATGTCTATTACTTTCTTGATGCAAAAGAAAGTATACCTATTTGCTTTTTGCAATTTTCTACATAAAGTAGAGGAGAGAAGATAATACCCAATTTGAATATTTTTTTATTAATTTTTGTTACAGAAAAAGTGGAAGGAAGAGTTGCGGGAGAAGATGACGAAGGCCAAAACTCGTCGCTCCCACTCGAAAGCGGAGGATGCTGTCATCCGCAAGAGAAAGGAGGAGCTTAAGCATGCTCAAGACATTCGCGAACATTATCTGCGAAAATTGGAGCGTACAAATAACCTGTACCTTGAGCTTAGTGCCTTCCTCAACTCGTTGGAACAGCGGGAGAAGGATCTTTTAAAGTGAGTATAGAGCACTTTCCCGCAACAACTTTACAAAGTTAAATGGCTCCATGACCCACAAAACTGGGGCGGTATAGGTTACCGCCCATTTCCATGAAACGTACTTATGTAGAGCCTTTTTAATCCTCCTAATTACATATATCATTTCTATCTGCAAATGACTTTGCAAATTCATATTTCATTTCATGAGGTTCCCCCTCCTATCCACATAATTGATTGCACAATGCAAACCAGCCATATCCAAAACTATTCTTTCTCTTTTTTGGCAAATGTGGAAATCGATTAATTTCCTTGAAACTTTCCCCTCATTTCACTTCCATCCTAGTTCCATTCTAGTGCTTATGATAAAAGTCCCCTCTCTCCAGAGGGATTTTTTGCTAATTTCCTTGCATTTTCCGAGATCCTTTTTTCTGTTCCACTGAACTGATTAAGCAAGTACATTTCTTTTTTTTCATTACTCCTATTTTCGATTTTGTGGAGGCACACGTTATAAGCCAAATTAGTATTATTGTGGGACATGGCGTAAGATCAGTTCTTGGAAGCTCCTTTTTTGTTGAAATAAAATCCTCTTTTTATTATCATCATAATACGGTAGAAGAAACAGGAATAATGATGATGGTAATGGTAACGTTTGACCTTTTTTTCGTGTTTTATGCAGACGAGAGCAGAAGATGGGGAGTACACCTTCCAAGTACAAACGAAAGTTCAAGCCTCTGTTCAAAACGCAGTCTGCAAGCGCTTCCTTCGCTAATGAGAGAGGATGCGGAAGCTCACGAAAGAGGACAGCTTTTATTGTCTCTTCGAAGAGTAATGGGGACTCCACTTCACCTGCCTCCCCAGACCATGTAATTTATGTGTCGTCTTATGTAAGTTCCAAATTACAAGCTAAATATAGAGCTGCATTATTACGAGTGACTCTGACAGATTAAGAGAAGAGTCTCCTTTTCCATCATTCCCCTTTCTTTTGACTCCGGTTCGTGCATGTAATTTGTCCAAAACACAGAAATTGATTAAGCAACGTAATGCGGGAAACGTGAGAAGGTGAACGAATTGACTTTTCTCCTTAATCCATGTCATTGTGTGTTGTGGAGGACATCAGAGGGAAAGAAAGGGGATTTGGGAAGAGTGCTGTGCAAATACTTAACGAATCAATACTTTTTTGGCGTATATGCAGGCTCCAAGTCAGCAACAACAGCAGCAGCAACAGAGTGCTGTTGGGAGGGATGATGTAAATGACGGACCTGGAGGACTCCATGAGGAAAACATGGTCAAAACGAAAGACCTCTACACAGAACTGAATCCTTGTGACAAGCCCGAGTCTGTCTTGCGGGAGGCTGAAGGTGTACAACAGCAAAATTCAGTGAGTAGCAGCAGCAACACGAGTTCCACTCTCCCGTCTTCCACTTCCAGATTCTCCACAAGTACAATGCCAGCAGAGCTCAAAACTCGCTCTCGACGATACAAGCATCGGCGTTCCAAGAGCCATGAAAACTATGCAAAGATCATGTCCCCAAGGCATAGTCCACATGTGGAAAGGGTATAAAAAACTTTCAAACATTTCCTCCTCTAATGTCTTTACTTTATCATACAGCTTTTCGAGGGAGAGAAAAAATAATGTAAAAAGTTTTGAGAGCTAAAAAATTCTCGTCTATTTTTACAGCATTGTATGACGCCACTAACTCCCCTGTTTCCACATTCCATGTCGTTTCGTGCGAGCTCGAGTATTCAGATGACTACAAGCGAGACGCAAACGGAGGAGTCAAGTTTCGCCGAGAGTCTGAATGGGACGTCATCTGCATTCTCGAGTCGACAGCTCCACTTGAACATTCCCACTTCACCATCTGCAAACTACCATCAGCAAAGTGATGACAAGGTTACGGACATGTCACTGGGATCAGAAGCGAGCAGCTCAAAGACTCCAGGTGGCTATGAAACTTATCATAAGCAAAAGACGTTCAATGCTGCCACTCTGGAAGAAGAAGAGCAGGCGAGCGAGGATGCTCAACAGGATGGTGAGGGCGAGCAACAAGGGAAAACGGCTTCCTCGTCCGTGCGCCAAGCCATCATGAAGAGATCTGTTTCCAGCACGCTGGATGAAGAGGAGGAGGACGACGACTTGCTCGATGATGAGGATCCGAGGATGAGAAACTCTTCCAATAACAATAACGAATATCATAATGGAGAGTCGAGTGACGACATGCTAGATACTTTGGAAATTGCTGTCGGACAACTCTCGGAAGTGAAGAATGGGAATGGAAGGCGTATTCGACCGGCGTCGTGCCGGTGCAAGTGTCACCTTCAAAGCTGTCTTGCACTTTCACCTGCGCCCAAGCTGGCTGTCGCCGCGGGGACAAATGTGTTTGGTGGTGCAGTGGCTAATGGAAGGAGCGGAAGCCAGTTAACAGAGGAGGATGAAGAAGAGGATGATGCTTATTTGGACGTAGAAAATCATACTGCCATTCCGAGTCATCGAGGAGGGTCGAGATCCGACTATGGGAGGAGTGAGAGCAACGAGACCTTGGACTCGAAGGATACGAATTCGTCGAGCCGGGAAGATGTCTTTGCGGAGGATGGATTTGAAACATATTCGGACGAAGAGAATACGCCTAGACCTGATATAAATGACTTTTTAAAACGGAGATCGTAAGTGAAATATAATTTAACGCACATTTTAATTTTACGCCTCGTGTTCAAGTGGACTAAAGAAGCTAAAACAATTTTCGTTTACTGCACAGAAACTTCAGGAAGCCCGTGGCCCGTCGTCGCTCAAGACTGCTTACTCACCCTCAACAGAATAAGGTGTATGTGACCCGTACCGCATCTGCCCTGAGTTCTGAAGACGACTTGACCGGTCGCGTGTCCCAACATTGAATTCAAAAATGTTGTTTCATAAAATCTGTAATTTTTTGTTCCTTGTGTAATTTTAGGTTATTATTGTATTAAGCAAACAAATGATTTCTTTTGATTTGAATCCATTTTATATATCATGTTTTTTTCTGCTCAAAGAATCAAATTTTCTGACTAATTATGAAGACTCTACTAATAATGTAGATCGCGCTGTGTTGACTTAAGCAAAATCTATTTAGTGTATTTAAATCCTACCATAAGTAATTTAATTTTACGTAATGGATTATATTTTCTGCAGACTCAATAATACATAATTGGCTCCTTTGTATTCCAAAGTTTTTGCTACTTTTGTAGACAATTTTTCCACATTCGTAGGAGGATGGTAGGATACATTTCTCTCCTACGATTACGTTTAATTGTTTTGTTAAGTTTTTTAAACGTTACATGAACGTGAAGTAAAGTTGAATTCAGATAAAAATCGAATAACAAAAAGCTCCTGGAGATTCTCTCTAAAACTGAAACATTTAAAGTTTTAATAGCAAGTACATACTTACTCCTACATAAAAATTTGAAACTGGCCTTCCAACAATTTTTATAGTCGTGAATCAATCAAGAACATTTATACTTTAAGGTGAATAACGGCTGATTGGTAATACATAAACTTCGTACGTCAACTTTAATGACCGAACTACAGTTTATTGTTTCATATGGTTCGAATGTATTAGATACGTATTGTTCGAAGTTTTAAGAACAGTAATAAAAACTCTACTTAAATTATCACTAATATCATTGTTCAATTTTTTATTCAATTCATAAACCAGCATAAGGAAAGATTACCCATTACGGTTTATTTGGATATTTTCAATGGTGGCGTCTTCCACCTTTGGAGGTGGTGAGATCATCGTAGCCAGCTCAAGAGCTATAGATTGCTTTATTCTTTGGTAAATTTCTAACAGGGGCACTGACTTTGCATTGAAGTAGTGAATGTCTGGGAGATCTTTGGCTTCTTTCAATCGGGAGACATACGCAGGCCACACATACTTTTCCAGATAGCCCGGGGGGTTCGGGGGATCATACACCCTCTTCCGCCTTCTCAAGAAGAGCTCCTCTTGGTCCAGGGTGAGAAAGTAGCGCTGATTACACAGATTGTAGAAGGGTGGATGACAATAAATTAAATGACCTTCGAGCAGAGTCAAGGGAATTTTTGAAAAGCGAGAGATCAAGTATTTCACTTCCTTCTCCTGCGGTCGNCTCCTCTTGGTCCAGGGTGAGAAAGTAGCGCTGATTACACAAATTGTAGAAGGGTGGATGACAATAAATTAAATGACCTTCGAGCAGAGTCAAGGGAATTTTTGAAAAGCGAGAGATCAAGTATTTTACTTCCTTCTCCTGCGGTCGATTTTCCTTCACAAAATTGTCATTGGGAAAGCACAGCAGTTGCTCTGAAACAGATATAATTATTCTTGCCAAAATATGTTTGAAAAGGTCATAGACTCATGCGACAATTTTATAGGTTACCGTCAGTTTGTATCCGCCCTTGGTTCCTTAACAATCTTTCAATGTCTCTCTCCATTTTGGGAAAGTCCAGCGCTGTTTTGAGATCGATTTTCCTTCACCAAATTGTCATTGGGAAAGCATAGCAGTTGCTCTGAAACAGATATAATTATTCTAGCCAAAATATGTTTGAAAAGGTCATAGACTCATGCGACAATTTTATAATTTTATAGGTTACCATCAGTTTGTATCCGCCCTTGGTTCCTTAACAATCTTTCAATGTCTCTCTCCATTTTGGGAAAGTCCAGCGCTGTTTTGAGATCCCAGTTGAAGTGCTTCACGTCCGGAAGATACACATGGTACTTGGGATCATTTGGATGATAGTAGCCATCCTGATGGACAACGGAAGCCCAAGGAAATGTGGCTTGAAGGAGTTTCACGATGGTGGTCTTTCCACTGCAGGATGCGCCCGAAGATCCCCACAACCACTCGAGCCAAGCTCGCCATGATTAGACACCTTGATTAGAAAAATTAATAAATTAATGTCACTTAAACACTTTTGAGATTCAAATTAATACTGTTATATAATTTCATGATTTATTTGTCTTACACTGCCCCTTAGCACCCAAACTAATTTACGTCTTTTGACTAATTCCAACTCAGACGACCATATATACATGGAACCGGAAGTTGGACATAATAGGAACTTTGGCTTTAATCTTTGGCCATTCAACTTTTATACATACCCCATTTTAAACTTACACACCGTGGCACCGGCACGAGGTACCTGACAATGAGTGGTGATTAATAACTTTGCGGCAACAATTGCTTTGTACGAAAACGGGAACAGTATAGAGATATCTACTTTAAAGGGAAATACTTTCCACTTGCTTTAATATCCTTCCTGTTTGAGAGTGAATTCAAAAATTAACAAGAATTTGGACGATGTGAATGAATCTTTGGTCGATTTTTAATATGCAAAATGTATTGAAACTAGTGAGCACATGTCACATTTTGTGGAACAGTTGATCTAATGCCAAAACATGCCTTTGGATTGCATCAT
>JAHZMY010000110.1:0-12285 GCA_027743915.1 Seira sanloemensis
AATTCGAGTACTCCCAATCGAGACAAAATATGCAATCATTGGTAAGGAAATAAAAGTAAGCAAAAAATTCTTCAAAAACACTTTTTTAAAATACATTCTCATTTTTAGGGCAACCATGTTGGGAAGAGCGCCTTTCAGTGAGCGGAACCAACTCGTGCTTCTGAAGCGGATCGACCAAGAGCTCCAATCTTATGAGGAGGTGGGGCTCAACAAGTTTATGAAGTTGATTATGCTCCCCCTCATGTGGACTTTGCCTTGTTCCACGATGGAAATCATGTTTAGCGTAGAGGCTGGTTTTGGGGCAGGGATAACGTCGATTGTCGGTGGGGATAATTACAAGCTTTTGGGCTGTCCGGTTGATAGCATCCATCCTTTTGTGGCGCTGCATGACAACAGTCCGTATCTGTCATTTCAATGCTTCACCTTCTCGCACTCGAATAAGATGGAGGTAACTTTTGGCGCACACCCTTCAGTATTTAAGGACCGGGAGAGGCTGGACAGATTTACTCAAGACTATTGTCACAAGGAGCTTGAGACGCTTCTCAAATGCGACGAAAATTAAACTGATATTGTTTTTTAAAAATCAAAAGTTTATTTCACTCACTCGTGCTGAATTTCATAAAAATGCATGACTTTTCTTTTCAACTATGTTACATATATGTAAGCATTTTTGCATTCAGCATCATTTCTGGGATAATTTTAGCAACTTTTTCCCAAGCGAGAGCGTACATATTACTTTGTGTTTACCTACTCAAGTACAACAAGCGTTTCCAAAAAAAAGCTGTACAACATGAACGCGGACAGAAGAATGAGACTCAACAGTTCTTTTCAGCTGGAACATGCTTGGAACACCAGCATCATTTCCACCACCACCAATGCACATGGTCTTGCTTATTATCTAGTCATTAGATGTGCAAACACGAAAGGCACAGTTTTCAACTTTCTACTGATTTTTGTGTGCCTTTCTTTAAAAAAAGAATGATAGTGACCAGTTTCAAATTAGACAATGAAGTTCATTGTTGGCTCCCTAGTCTGGATATTAAGCCTCATCCTGTTCACAGTGCCATTCGGAATTCTCAGTCTTGTTAAAGTCACCATCTCGGCTTGTCTCACGAGAAGGAGGCGGAGGAGAAGACTAGATGACTCGGACTCTGGAGACTTGATCGAAGAGAGATTATTCTCTCTCGACGCCAACGAGAGCTTTCTCGTGCCCAACTCAAGCTGGATCAAGTCGGCGATTAATATCGCCCTCGTTCTGAAGTTGGAGGGAGGAAGACGGTTCTCCGTGCAGGAGTTGAGGGATCACTTTTCGCAATGTTTCTTTGATAAGGAAAGTCCCGGGGGAAAGTACGACAGGCTTTCATCTTACCTGGAGAGAAAGGCAGGATATGTGTTTGGTGTTCACACGGAAAATATTGATGTGAACGAGCACATTTTTGAATGCTCTTTTAGGGAAAATCAAAGCTTAAATGATTTCCTCGTCGACTGGCTGATAAGCGCCTACGCGGAGAGGAAACCGTGTTGGGAAATGGTTATCGTGTCCGGTCCAGAAAAATCTAGTGACGAGTTTTATGTCGCCTTCAAAATTCATCATGGGCTTGCCGACTTTTACTCTTTACTACATATTCTTGATGTGCTGACGGGGAACACGAGTCCATATCTCGTCCGTGACTTCCAGGAAGGCCCCATCACTCAAATGAGGCAAATCATTGAGGCTCCTGCGCATTTGAAGAAGATGAGTTTCCCCGACAGGGAGACAAATCCTTTTATTGTCACCTTGTCCAACGAAGGGAAGCACGAGTGGCTCCTCGCCTTCACGAGTTTCCCTCTGGGGGAGCTCAAAGAGTTTCGAAGAAAGCAGGGAGTAAGGCTGGCATCAATCATGCTGACCATTTGGACGGGTGCACTGAGGCAAGTGCTGGAGAAGGATTTGGGAAAGGATGTTCCACAAGAGATTGCCATCGGGACCACGATTGGAATGCCAAGGCATCCGTCCAGAAGCCAGCATGTTCCCAACCGGGACAAAATTTGCAATCATTGGTTGGACATCAATGCAAAAATATCTATGAGCATAAAATATGAATATGTAAAGATTATTTGGATTAAATAGGGGAGTGATGCTTGGCAAGGCCCCGTTCAACGAACGGCGACCACTGGCGCTGCTGAAATGGATCGACGACCAAGTCCAATCATTCGAGGACCTTGGGTTACACAAGTTTATGAGATTTGTCATGCTTCCGTTGATGTGGACCCTGCCGCTGCCGTTGGTGAGAGGTATGCAAGGAAATGACGTTGGGCTGGGAGCGGGAATAACGTCCATTGTTGGTGGGGACGACTACCAGTTGCTGGGGAGTCGGATGACCAGTATTTATCCACTCGCTGTGTTCCATGACAACTTGGCTCAAGCCATCCAGTGCTGCACTTTTTCTCACTCGCAAAAGTTGGAGGTGTCCTTTGGGGTGCATCCTTCCGTTTTCAAAGGACCAGCAGACTCTGGATCGGTTTGTGCATGAGTACTGCCACAACGAGATGAAGACGCTTCTGAATTGCAACGCGACGAATTAATTACGCACGCTTTTTACTTCAATTACAATTTTATCATATTACTCTTTGACTCAATTTAATAAATTATTCACTTAATTTTGCAAGCATATCCACTTGTTAAAAATTTCCTAGCTAATGCATTTTCGAAAAAATTCTGCGCGCATAAATTTTTCTCACAAATCGCATATTGTTGTCCACATACGTATACATAGAGTAATCATGTAATTCATCTGCTATAGAGAGGTTGTTATGGAATTCATCCAAGGTCAAGCAGATTAGAGATAAATGCAACCCGGATCCGGATCTCTGTTGGGTTTTTTGCAGAAAAAAACATTTACAGTCAAACTTGGTTAGAGTGGTCTGTAATCTATAATGCTGTGTGTAAACTCTTTTCACCTCAGAACTCACTTCATTCCTCATTTCATCTTTACCGATTAAAATGGTTTATTATATTTACGTTTAAGGATATTTTATGGTTTAAAAAATGAGCAATTCCCATTTCCGAGATGTTCCGAAAACGGGAGTGGTTGCAGTTGTAATGTGTGTATGCATGTATGTATAACTCGTCAGACAAAGGGAAATACTTTTATGCTAATTGCTTTGTAGTGCTAGGCTTGGGATGATGACGATGATGATGGGTGATCCATCATGGATCCGACATTTTTGCTTCGCTTGACTTGTAAAAACTGAAACAGGTTAAATACCGTTTTTATGGGATTTGCCTGCTCACTGCATCCGTGTATCGAAGCACACGTGCAAAATCATCTTCATCACTCTCATTCTTATTTGACCACCTCATTATACCAATCGTGAAGAGGAGCATATGTACATATGTGTGGATCCCGCTTAAAGAATGGACTTGCTTATGAAACATGGATTTCGAGTCTCATAGATATTTTTAAAGATATTTTCCCTAAAGGCTAGCCATAATATTTTATCAGCATTTTTTTCTAACTTTGTGTGTTGAAATATGTCATATTCTGTGAAACTACGAGGATGAGAAACCTAATCTTTGCTTTCAGATGGGCTACATATTATGGAAATTATGAAAGAGTGAAAGACCTCGGTTCTTGTGAGACAAAACTCATGCAAATAACCCTGATTGGAGAAAATGACCTGAATCATTGCCTGTTTGTTGTAACACGCATGGACTTTTTTGTTGATAAGAAGATACCAATTGGGCATTTATTTTAAAAACTTAACAAGAATTTAACAAACAACTTACAATTTTGGGTCTAATTGAAAAACAAGAATACTTTTTGACAAGGCCAATAGAGTCACCGGTAATTCTGTCTTAAGTCTAAAAGTACATTTTGACTGGGAGATATGAGATAAAATTCACTTGACAATCACATTCCGGTTGAAGATGAAGATGACGAAGCCTAGTAGCCGCCACCATATCCACCTCCGGAGTTGTAACCGCCACCTCCGTAGCCTGAAATAATGAGAAAAAAGTAAATTCAAATTAAAATACAGGAAATTCACGCGATGATATTCTTAAAAAGACAAATATATTTGATAATGTTCAGAAACTTGCCTCCTCCTGAGCCGTAGTCGTTTCCACCTCCGTAATTTCCACCGCCATACGAACCGCCACCGTAGTTTCAAGGAGATTCACGCGGAGATGATATTCTTAAAAAGACAAATATATTTGATAATGTTCAGAAACTTGCCTCCTCCTGAGCCGTAGTCGTTTCCACCTCCGTAATTTCCACCGCCATACGAACCGCCGCCGTAGTTTCCACCGTAGTTGTTCCCTCCATAACCTGCGTTTACAGATTCGCCTGAATCTTAAAACAAAACGTTTAATTGCATTTTTAAATTAGTGAAAGTTGCAACACTCACCTCCATAGTCGCCTCCGCCGTAATTTCCTCCATAATTACCATAACCGCCGCAGCCCCCATAACCGCACCCTCCACAGCAACTGCAACATACAGATAAGACGATGAGATAAGAATAATGATTTTTGGAAAATGGAAATAGCAGTTATTTCTTAAATACTCACCCGCAACCACCATAGCATCCCATTCCATACCCTCCATAGTTTCCTCCACCGTAACCTGTCACAAATTAAATAATTCATTAATGGTCTGCTCAAAAGAAAGTTTGTGAAAAAATTAAATAAATTTGAGTGTAGAGAGATTGTTTTGGGGATGAACACTCACCACCTCCATAACCTAGAATTTACACACACAAAAATACACGAGCTTAAGATTAATTCGATCTTTATGAAAAATTAAGGCGTGCAATTTTTTTAATGATGAATTACATACCTCCGCCATATCCACCTCCGTAATCTGAGTTGATCAAAAAGTAACACAACTATTTTAAAATAAAGCCCTTGAGAGAAACGTTAAAGAGGTTTTGGTTTGAAAAAAAGTCTTACTTCCTCCCATGTATCCGTTGTCAGCGTATCGCTTCTGAGGTTGTGGAAGAGGCTCATGGATAGGTGGTCCGGGCAACGGCTCCGCCGAGACGATTGTGGCAATCAGACCGAGGACGACTAGCAGAATCAAACCCATGCCCTGCAAAATCAACAAAATGAGAAAATATTAGAAAATTATGATTTCCTAAAAAGCACAAATCGCTTTAATCTTTCAAAAAGCTTTCGAAAATTCAAAAATCTATTCTTTGAAAATATAAAAATAAAAAAATATATAAAAGTTCTTACCTCCTTTACTGCAACGGGCCGGTCCATATTTTTTCCGGGGAAATGTGACACTTGAAAAATCCTACACAATCTATCAAAAAAGTCTTACTTCCTCCCATGTATCCGTTGTCAGCGTATCGCTTCTGAGGTTGTGGAAGAGGCTCATGGATAGGTGGTCCGGGCAACGGCTCCGCCGAGACGATTGTGGCAATCAGAGCGAGGACGACTAGCAGAATCAAACCCATGCCCTGCAAAATCAACAAAATGAGAAAATATTATAAAATTATATTTTCCTAAAAAGCACAAGTCACTTTCAAAAAGCTTTCGAAATTTCAAAAATTTATTCTTTAACAATATAAAAATTCAAAAAAATATAGAAGTTCTTACCCCCTTTACTGCAACGGGCCGGTCCATATTTTTTCCGGGGAAATGTGACACTTGAAAAATCCTACACAATCTATCACAGTGATCCTGGCAAGGTGAAGACTAAGGCACTCAACCACAATTGAACTTCCAGACAGAAGAGATGAGGATGATAGCTGTTGAGTCTCCAACGCGACGTTTTCAACTGAAGAGACCTTGTCGTGAGGATCCCCTTTAATGAGACTTTGGTCCAGCAGTCAAAAAAAATCTTTTGAGTGTTTTAGTCACTTGCCACGAGTTTAATCATTCAGACCATACTGTAAACCAATTATCCAAATCTTGGATGAAGACAAAACGCACAAAAGAAGAATGGGATCCCCGTTCTCCGTAGGTCACTGCCTCCACCAGAGACACAGTCGAAAAATATTCCACTTTAGAAGAGAATCTCCTACATTTTTGTACACGAGTCAAGATCATTTGCATTTCTATCCATCCTTTTTTTTATCTAAAGACTATGCGTGGCGAAGGCAGTGACCGAGTGGAAGATGGTGGTGGTGCTGCTATCGAGAAATTACATAAGGGATCCGTCTGCTTTCGTCAATGTCTCTTCCATTTAGTCGTCAAGGTAGATTTAAATAATTGATAAAAATTAGTATGGCCTGATTTTTCCCAGTCATCTTCAATAGTGGAAAGTCAAAGCTCCCAAGCTAGATCCTCAGGTTCATTTTGTGTCACTGTAGATAAGTACGTCTCCAGATTGTAGACAAGGTAATTTCCTTCTCTAAATGATCGCCTTGCTTTCAAGTTACGTTCAGAGTAGCAGGAGAAGATATTCTTACGAAATGCTGACTTGACTTTGAAAATTCCCTTTGGAGGAAATAAACTTTTTTTTAAATCTTGAATGGTTTTGATTTGAATCATTCTTTTATTTTTTTTATCTCCAACAGTACAAACTCATCATCAATTCTTCTGATGCAAACTGCATAAACTTCCCATAATTTCATTGTGTACACATGTTTTTTTAGCACAATTTGAATCTCAATATTCAACAATGACAGATTACGCATTTAATTTGATTTCAGATTGGGTCGTAGAAAAAAAACGACTGGCCTTTTCCTTACATTTTTTTCAAAACGATTTTCTCTCAAAACCATATTTTCATATTTTCCTCATTGGTTTAAATACTATCATCATCATTTAAAAAATTATTACTTTCCGTTTCACTTTGCCCCTTGACTTTTAGAAACTTTTAGACAAGGCTTCAAAATGGTAATTTTTCTTTTGAAAAACCTCGTTGAGTAAATACTGAAGTGTTCCATAGCTTTCTGGTAGTCATTTTTTAAAAAGTATTTATAGTTGGACAATGTGTCTTCTCACGCCCCTTAACTTGTAATTTATTTATAGATAGTTGTATCACTACACATTCATTATCATTTCATTCAACTACAACTACACCTTACGCTTAAATTGTTTTTAATTATTGCATTGTTGTTTCATCACTTACACTTAAATTGTTTTTAATTATTGCATTGTTGTTTCATCTTTGTGATTTTCGGCTTTACGAGACAGACAAAGTTTTATATGAAAACATTAAATTTCTTTTAGTTTTTTTGAAATACTCTCTCCTCCAGTAATAATACACGTTGAATGCATAGCCCTTTTTTTGCTGCAGGACAGAATTTCCCACGTCTTTGCTCCGCTTTTTCATGTCCCCCACACCCCAATCGACATTCTATTTTTATCTTTTCCCCGTTTTTGAAAATTGGCACTTGAATTGTTTCTTGTTTACAAAATCCTAACTTAAAAATATATTTATTTATATGTGTATAGTTTAAGGGTGGCTCTGCTCAATCTTAAGTAGGCTAAGAGTGACCTATGAGGAACTCCATTCGTGTCGACTTCTTCCTCGTGATTTTAATCTGACTGGGGGGTATGACGGGCTCCTCCCTCAGCGGGATCGCTAGGGTGGAGAGGGTCGGCGGTGGCGGTGGCGGGACCGGCACAGGTGGTGGGTTCTGATTCTGGGAGCAGTTGGAGAGTTCCCGCGGCGGGGCCAGCGGGCCGTCCGGGAGGGGAGGGGAGAGTTGAGCGCGGGAGTCGGCCGGAGGAGATGAAGGCAGTGCTGCTGCAGGATCGGCCTTGGAGTTTTTCGGGTTCTGCTTCGAGTAGCGGAAGTAGAGTTGAACGCGCTGGTTGTTGAACACTGCTGGAAATCTAAAAAGTTTATTCGCATTGTTTAATTTCAAGTGGGAATGAATAATAAATAAATATTAATGAAAAGATTGTGGCTCTTTTACTCATTGCTTATAATAATTTCGGGTCCTTTTCCCGTGGCGTTCTTCACGACCAAGTAGATTTTGGTGACCATCTCAATCAAGTGGCAGGTGTGCAGGACGAGGTCGCCTTTTGTCAGTTTGACAACTTCGGAGGTGACATAGTGCCCACTGTCATTGTCGTTGCCACCGCCAAACAGGCCGCAACCTCCGGAAGTTGCTTGGCATTGATGCTGTAAGGGGCTGGGAGACGGTTGTTCCACCCCAGCGGCGTAGTAGGCACCTCCTCCCATCATTCCACCGGGTCCTCCAGAGTCTCGCACGGAAGAGCTGCAGACGCAACCTGAAGCACCAAAGTTGCCCACGGTCGGACTCGGCTCATCGCCGTACTGATAGTAGGCGTCGTCATCGTCCGAGTTGATGCCGCCAAAGAGATTCCCTTGCTCGCCTGGGCCCATCACCGAGCCGCCGGTGGAACGCATTGGTTGTTGCAGGTGGAGAACACAAATGTCGTCCCCATAGGGGGACACGGATAACCTCCAGACTTCCGTCGCAGGGATTTTGTATTTGATGTTGAGAGTGCGTGGGTCCAGAATCATGATTTGAGTGGTGGTCACGACCAGGACAATTGGCAAAAACTATTTATTTACGAAGAGTAAAAGATAAAAAATACAACTTTACTATGCAACTTGGTTTACCTAAATATCAAATTCATCGCTTGTCACCTTTCCACTGGAGCGAGTAATTTTGTTGATGAGGTCGGCAAACACAATCTGCAGCTGCTGTGACGGGAGGAGAGGCGCCTTTGTTTGCTCTCCGGCACCACCTTCACCACCTTCTCCTCCTGCCTCCTGCAAAATAGCTGAACCGGAAGTTGGAAGCGCCATGGGTGCCTGAGCTGCTTGCACGGACTGGAGCATCATCATCATTGTCGTTCGACGCCACTGCGAGTTCTGACGGAGGCGGATGTAGTCACCGAGAAATGGATGCGAAACGCTAGAATGCACAAAGCAACTTTTTTTAAATGTGTTCATTCTCTGAGAAATACCTTATAAAATATCTGAAACAAAAATAGAATAGCGGGGCACCTGCGGGAGTACGAGCTTTTCTTTTCCTTGAAGAGGAGACTAGCCGTCACCTTCTCCGCCATTTTGGCCCGCTCGATCTCGTTGAACCGAGACCTGTACAGACGACACTGCACAAACGGAAGCATTAAAAAATGAATTAAATATTTTCAAACAAAAGTTTAAATAAAAATTGTCTCAAAGTACCCTCCATCTGTGAAAGACTCTCCTGAGCTGAAAGCTAGCCTCTTCCAAATAGCTCGGTGAATAAGGCCAATCCCTACTAATCGGACTGAGCATGCTCCCAGTTCCCGGCAACGCGCCACCCGTGCCTCCTCCCACCCCTCCGATGACCTGTAGCTCGGCCCTCACCTGCAGAATGAGCTGCCGCAAAAAGAGCCTCCTCTTCCAGAGAATGTACCGCTGTTGAATGAGCCGAATTCCATGCTTCATCTGCTTCCAGAGCTTGCGCTGCTCCTTCCTCTTGCACTGCAGGTAGCTTCTCCACGCCTTGCAAATGACGGCGTGTGCGTCCCTCATCCGCTCAAACTTTCTCCAGTCCCTGTAGCCCCTCCACACCTTCTGAATGAGGAGAGCGAGGTCGTCGAGCCGCTCTCTGCGAAAGTCTTCCAGCTCGCTGAGAATCCGCTGACCTTTCAAGTACACCTTCAAGTTTTCTCCAGTTGTCGCGCCCACAACCCCACCGCCGAAGCACCAGTCAAGTCCCTCCCGCATCTGGAGGTCCTTCATCAGCACCTGAATCCCGAGTTTTGGGTCATGGACGACTCTCCAGTTGGGCCACGTGTTCAAGCTCAAGAGCTTGTAGCGCTCGAGGAACTCGAAGGCACCGAGGTTGTAGCAGAAGCCGTCCCTGTACACCCTCACAAAGTCGATGAGTCGGTGGTACTTGACCTGGTGCTTGAGCAGGGCCGTCTCGCACACTTCCGGCTGGCTCAGCTCGTTCGGCTTGAGGCACCTGATGTAGTAGATGCGGTGGTGTTTCGACGAGCTGCTGCACTTTTGAAAGAGGTTCCTCAAGCTCAGCTCCATGTTCGAGGTGGCCAGCAGTCTCGAGCTGGAGTCCATCGGCGCGATGCTGCGGCCGTCGTGCGCAAAGAGAATTTTGACGAGAGTGTCGCTAGAGCTGGTGTACAGTTGGTGGGGCAGGTGTGGGGGCAGCGTGTCCCGATTCTTTGTCGCAAAGTGGCGCGTCGAGTAGACCACTGGGCCGGCCCAGTGGCGNAGGTGTGGGGGCAGCGTGTCCCGATTCTTTGTCGCAAAGTGGCGCGTCGAGTAGACCACTGGGCCGGCCCAGTGGCGAAGGCGAAAGCATTGCTGCAGGTATTCCACGAGCACCGAGTTTCCCAATGATTTCGACGGAGTTGTGGTCCCCTCCTTCTCCTCACGGTTGGAGGTGACGGCGGGTGAGAATCTCCGACAGAACTGGCGTTCCAGGTCGTGGTCGTTTGCACAGTTTGCAAAGATGCTCAGGAGACCATGACAGTTCTCCTCGACGAGGTCGATCAGCTTCCCCGGGTTTTGGAGGGGGTTACTGTTGCCACCTCCACCAGCGGAAGAGATCAGGAGACCATGACAGTTCTCCTCGACGAGGTCGATCAGCTTCCCAGGGTTTTGGAGGGGGTTGCTGTTCCCACCTCCACCAGCGGAAGAGTTGCCACTGCCTGGAGGCGTTGCGCCTGTCGTGTCTATTGTGATCCATTCGAGACCGTCCTTGACAAACTCTTCCTGGAGCATGCGCAGCCTCAGGTCGGCCAGCACAAACTGGATTTGGCTTCGACGAGGATTTGAGTCCTTCGGGGGGAAACGAGACCTGTTTCGTGAGCCAGGAGAAGAGGCGCGTGTACAGCGACACGGTGAGGGAGTTGCGCAGCGAAGATGACTCACTGGCTGTGAGTTCCAGGGAGGCGGTCGTGCCATCGGATCGGGTCACCTTCCGCGTCGTCAGGATCGTCTTGAGCGGGTGCTGGTTGTGGTTGTGGTGGTTATTGTTCCCATTGTTTGGAGTCGTGGCGGGGGATGACACTAGGGGTAGGTGGGTTGGAGGTACAATCGCACCCGTTGGAGGAAAGAAGGAGGTCGTGGAATGGGCTAAAGGCTTGATGGACAGAAGCTCTCCGAGGTCGTGTAGGTCTACAAATGTTATTAAAAAACAAATTTTTAGCAGGACATAATCATTTTCTGATAGATTTGATTTGAAGCTGACAGTTGTGTCATAATTACAATACCTTGCTCGTTGGTGACATCACAGCCTTCGGTGCCGTCGATATTGGCGACCGGAGCAAAGACCAGGTTATTCAGCTTGAGAGGGTTGGAGGTACAATCGCACCCGTTGGAGGAAAGAAGGAGGTCGTGGAAGGGGCTAAAGGCTTGATGAACAGAAGCTCTCCGAGGTCGTGTAGGTCTACAAATGTTATACAAAACAAATTTTTAGTTGGATATTATCATTTTTTGAAAGATTTGATTTGAAGGTAGCAGTTGTCTACAATACCTTGCTCATTGGTGACATCACAGCCCTCGGTGCCGTCGATATTGGCGACCGGAGCAAAGACCAGGTTATTCAGCTTGAGTATGGCGGCCAACATTCTGAACACATGCTCGGTGCCGATCCTGCTCTGGCTCTGACCGCTGCCGGTTGACGACGTGCCCCTCTTGAGAATCGTGTTGAGGGTGCTCCTGACCAGATGAAAGCTCCTCTCGTAGCAGTTGCCCTGTCCTCTCGAGCTCTTCAGGCTGTAGTAGTGGTCATGCGGGCAGAAAGGCGTTGACGGCGTGGTCTGACTCGCGTTGAGGAAACTTGAGTGGTTCTTCACATTCAGCATGGCATACGTCTCGAGGTTGCGAGTGAGCCTCAGGCTCTTCAGAGTGGACGAGTCTGCGCCGGCCAGCAGAATGTAGAAGATGTGAAAGTTTCGCTCGTAGAGGCTCGTGCTTGTCGGTGTCTCGGGACTGCCCGAGCCCGCGCTGATTGGTCCTTGCACGCGCCACTTTTCCAGTTGGTAGCTGAGGATTCGGCCGCCGCTGACGTTGCCGAGAAAGTCGACATGAAGCTGGAGCAGCTTGCCGAACCTCGACGCATCACAATTCTTGCTAGTCTTGCAGTTTCCGAACGCGTTCAGCAGAAAGTTGCCTTGGAGCATGAGGCGTGCCATGTTCACGCCGGAAGTGTAGTTGGAGCCTGAAGAGCTGGCGGGAAGCTGGGGCTGGGAAGGGGGTGGAGCGGTGAGGCTGAGGGAGCTTGCCCTGCCGGAACCACCGGCGCCTTGGGATGAGGGTCGTGGCAACGCTTCGTAGTAAGAGTAGTAGGCAGAGTGGGGACACGAGGCGGAGTGGGCATGCTGATGGCGGTGGAGGGAGCCCGTTGATAAATAG